>JAAHCF010000169.1:0-56854 GCA_038367545.1 Beauveria asiatica | reverse complement strand
AAAAAAAAAACATGACAGTTGCCCAGAGTCTCCTCTACGTTTGCCAGTTTGCCATGTGCGGAATCAACCAGCCCGGTCAGTGGCAGGCCGCGCAGGCTCTCTATGTCGTGGGATCTCTGGCTGCCAACATTGCCACGGCGTTTTACACGGCCACGTTTCCCAGCCTGGTGCACAACCTGCCCAAGGTGCTAGAGTCTGAGCAGCAAGTCCGAGACGGGGTCAAGTCGTATGTCCAAAAGTGTTGTCGTGTATGCTGCGTATTTTTGGCGTCAACCATGTTCTGACGGGTGTACTTCTTGACAGTCCCGAAGAGCACGCCGAACTCGACTCATACGAGCGATCCAAGGTATGCGAATTCGCCAAATACCAGGCTACTTTTTTTTTTATTCTTTTTTATTCTTTTTTCATTTTATTCTTTTACCATGATTAACCTTTCAACACGTCCTCGTAGCTCTATAATCTCTGCAACATTACCGGCTCCGCCCTCGTCGTTGTCTTCTATGCCATTGCCGTGGGCATTTCTGCCGCCATTGGATTCGACTCCCCGCGAAAGCTCATCTACTCTTACAATGTCTTGATGGGCTATTTTGGCGCCCTTACAGTCATCTGCACCGTCCCATTCTTCCTTGTGCAAAAACACAGGCCCGGCCAACAGCTTCCCACAGGCACCAGCTTTTGGTCAGTCGGATTCAAGTACGTTCCAAGTCTCCAGAGCCATACTCAGTCTGGCAACCCTCATTATTGACATTGATATTCATTTCCACGCAGGCAAATTTGGAGTGCTATAAAGTCCGCAAGGAAGCTTCGACAGTGCCTGCTCTATCTTCTCTCATTCTTCATGTTACAAGAGAGTAAGTCGATCCATCCATCGATTCAGTTTTCCATCGACCTCTGACGTTATTTAGCCTTTGGTACCTATTTTAACATTACTGGCATTCTTCAAAATGAGTTCATCTCCCCTTTTCACTTTTACCTTCATGTTACCAATTACTGATACTGATCACTCCAATCCCCTACAGGGTGATCAAGTATTCGCCCCTCAAATTAAACGCCATGAGCTTGGTCGCAGACTTGTCAGGTGGCTCAGGCACAGTCTTTGTCTTGCTCCTGCAAAACAAGTTTCGCTTCTCCGTCAAAGCCGGCGTCTTTTACGGCGCATGCATGACTCTTTTCCCTAGTCTGTGGGGTGGTATCGGGCTGTTTACAGATAAAATCGGCTTCAAGAACGTGTGGGAATTTTGGCTAGCACAGGTATGCCTCCATTTCCCGTCACCGAATAAGAATCGGCTAATTCAATAACCATGGCAGGCATGGAATTTTCAAACCGCGGCCTGGGGATCTTATCAAATCACCATGATCTCCGAGGTCGTTCCAGCTCCCAAGGCGTTTCTCTTCTTTGCCCTCTTCAACTGCGTCGGCAAGACGTCCGGCTTCATAGGCCCATTCATCTCGTCTGCAATTATTGAACGCGCCCATGGAAAGACCAACGCTGCATACTGGTTTCTCTTCGCCATGGGCTCCGTCGGCTGTCTTGCACTCTGGTTCGTTGACACGGACAGGGCAAAGAGAGATAATGCCCAATATCTTGAGCGTGAGGCTGCTGAATTCTACAGCGGGAACCAGAGGCAACAAGCACACCAAGAGAAGGCTGAGAAAACTATCACGGCATAATTGAAGAGCTTGCAGTTGGCTGTTCTGTAATAGAAACTCGCGCTGCGCTCTGCATTCAACATGCGAGCAACTTGGCAGCTCAGTTGGGGTGGCTGAACCACCCCATGGCTTGTATATAATGATGATACACAATTCCTAAAGTCTTGGATAGAATAAGGGTCTATTGTCGTAAATGATATCTTCCTTGGCTGCATTATGGTGTATGACGGAGTTCGCCTAGAAATGTTTTTGATCCGCGGAATGTCCGTCTCGCCGAGTGGCCGTAGTCGTTGATTGCATCTATCTCGATGTCTTTGATGCTTTCGTATTATCGATCCATTCATATTAATGCTGTCGAGCGTTCAGCAAGCAAGCCTCCAAGGCCGCATCTATTCAATGATAGGTATTCGCAGAACGCGACTGATGCTCATCGTGTCCCCAACCATGTGCCCTAGGATATCCCTCCGCGGTATCCCAAAACCGGCTCAAGTCCTCCGGCCCTGCCGGTCAACAAGTTGTGGCTACTCCCACTCGTCCCTCCAAGGAACCGCGACTCCAAACTCGTCAGCCACCCTCATCGCCGACACCACGCACCCCTCCAGCAGCACCATGCCATCCCAGCACCAGGAGCCCGTCACCCACACGTTGTCCTTGCCGCTGACCCACATCTTCTCCGAAGCCGTCGTCTCATTGCCGGCCGACCTGCTCCGGCCCACTACGCTCTCGACGATGCTCCGGCTCGCCACCGTGCGCAGCGTCCTCGTGAAGCGCGCCCTGTGAAGCACCTTGCCCTCCTCCAGCGCGTACGGAAACGGGCTTGTTCTGCAAATCGCGCCGCTGGGCAGGTAGTTCCACGCCTCCGTCTGGGCGCCACCAAGGTCGGAGAAATGCGTCCGAAACGCCATGAGCTGGGGGTGGTTGTGCTTGGAAAAGAGTTTTGCGACCGGAGCCTGTCCCCGCTCTTCGACATATATTCGTTTGTAGGAAGGGTCAAGAACGGTCGCTTCGATGGAGGCGGTGGGAATCGATGATAGCGCGTAGCTGGCAGGGCTGAATATCTTGGCAGCGGCGTTGGGCGTCACAGCGAGCACAACTCGGTCAAATACCTCTTCGGGAAATGACCCACTGCCATCTCGATGCTGATCCCACTGTATCGAGACGCCGTTTCCGACTCTCTCCAGCTTCCTAACCTGAGCCTGCAGGCGAATGTCCTTGACTCCCTTTACCAGCCTTGATTGCAGATCGTGAACGCCGTCAGTCATGTAAGTTTTTTGCAACGACGACCTGGTCATAAAGTTGACTACATCGCTCGCCGGAAAGTCCAAGAGCTGCTCGTGGGAGCAGGTACATATCGCGCCGAGCACCGGTAACAGGTGATGATCGATGAACCGTAGCGGTACTCGGATCCGCTGTAGATAGGCTTGCAGCGACTCGCTGGCATTCGTCTTTTTAGTGATGCGGGGCTCGACCAGGAAGCAAGACGCGAGGAACCAGACGTAGCAGGCGGCGATGTATATGGACTGCCATAGTTGCCACAGCCAGCTGCCGCTGAGCTGGCGCGACAGCACGGGCTTATGCAGCTTTTCAAAGGCAAAGTATGCGCCGGCCATTGGATCGGTGCTTTGCGGCGGTCGGGGCCCGGCTTGTGTCTTTGTTGCTTGAATCTCGGCATAGAGAAAGGTGTAGCGCACCGACCGGAGCGGTATCCGTAGGTAGTCGTACATGCGGGTGAGGTTGGGATAGTAGCCTCTGGTGACGCTGCGTGGGGGGATATTCACACGCTCCCTCACACCCGACTTGGTATTTCTCAGCGTCACGGATGCCGCATCGAGCGCTAGCGTTTCGGCCTATGTAGAACTTGTAAGCAAGTTTCCAGAGCAGCCTTTGATTTGTACGGACCTGCTCGAAAAGCGTAACGTCGAATCTGGCCTGCTTGTCCTGTTGGAGAAGGTATGCGGTGGCGAGCCCAGCCAAGCCGGTCCCAACAATGGCGACGCGAACTTTCGGGCGGGCGTCTGCCGCTTCTCGCTGCAGTGCCATGCCTCTGCCAATGATAAAATATGTCGATTTCCCTTTGATTTTTCTTTCCTTTTTTTTTTTTCTTTCTTCTTTTTTTCCCCCTTGGAAAACTGATTCAAATAGGCCACGCCCAAACGGTGGAAATGTGGCTGTACTGTCTTAAATATGAACCGTTCGCTGCAGCGTTGGCCCCACCACTTTACAAAGCTGATGCCTCGGGACCGGCAGGATGGTTATGCCGGCGGGCCAAAATTCAGGGCGCTGCAGGCGCAGTCTGGGATGGGGAACGCCCCTCCGGACCACTTACCCAATTTTTTCGGAGCATGATTGTAATCGATCCAGATTCGCGCCATCACCTGCAATAGCCGCGGTTTCATTCGTCCATTTCTGGGAGGGTTTTCTTTTTTGCCAGATTCCAATGGTCGAATCAGTCTCAACAAAAGGCGCACGCAGTCTACATATCAGTATAAATAGGAACATCCTTCACATGCCAAGAGCGCAGACAGACAGACAATCAATACAATGCACAATACAATGCACATCGCCTGATCGGCAGGTTCAGTTGCATTAAGTTATATGGGCCTTTTTGTTGGGCCGACATTCAGCACTGTGCCCTTAAACCTTTTGTCGCAAAGGTACCAATACTTCTTGCTAGTGAAGCTTTAAACTAGCTATTACTAAGATTTAAAAAATATTAATATTACTTATTAGTATATCTCCTTCTTAATTAGTCCTTTTAGTTAGTTTACATTTTATTAAGAAGAAGGCTAATATTACTCTTTAATTTAATAAGATTTAAAGTTTACTATTAACTTTTATAATTCTTATATAATAAAGTTATAGCTTATCTTAAGAATCCTTTAATTTATTATTAATTTCCTTATTATATTAAAAAAGACTAGCTAAAACTTTATAAGCTTGATTTTATTATTTTAAAGAAAGTTATTAATTAAAGCTAGGTTTTTTTAAATTATATAAAAAAATAAAAAAATCGTTTTTTTCTTTTTACTCTAAGTAGTTAAGCCTTATTATTATAATCTTATATTAATAAAAACTATAAAATATTATTTATATTAAGATTAATAATAATAATAATAAGATATTTTATATAAAAATAGAAAATTATATAACTAATATTCTTAAAGAGCCTTTAAGAATTAATAAATTTAATAAATTTATAGAGGTTTTATTTATTAGTAAGATTCTTATATAAATAATAAGGGTTTTTAATTATAATTAAATTTATAGTTTTTCTTTATATAATTAGGTTTTTTATAGTATTAATACTACCTTTTAATCCTATTAGCCACCTGGATAGTAGCGTTGATTAGTCAGGTAGGCCCATAAATAGCTATCACCCGACAGACTCAGATATTGAATCCTAACTTCCATCCCCATCCAATTGCTGCCCGCGGTCCCCAAATACCCGTTACACGCTACTCAATCCATCGCCCCATCATCACCACCATGCCAGATAGGCTAGATCAAGTGCTCCCCCGATCGTTGTTCAACAAATGCAAGTTCATCTCCGTGGGCGCGACGGGATGGGTCTTCGAAGTCTCCCCCGGCATCGCCCTTAAGTACCTCTGCACAGGCCGCCTCGACGAGTTCCGCCACGAGAGCGAAATATACGAGCTGATTGAGCGAAGCAACCCGCCCCCGCACTTCATCCAGAGCTTTCTCCGGCTCCCTAACGCGCATTTTATGGAGTGGATGCCTATCAGCCTCGACTTTCGCCTACAAAGCAACCGGCGCCAAGACCCTAAGACGCGCAAGTATAACGAAGTTCTACATTTAGAGCCAACAGCCAAGATTGGGCAGTGGGCTGCGGAATTATCTTGCGCACTTGCTTGGCTAGAATCCCTCGGGTTAGTCCAGGGGGATCTACGCCCAGCAAATCTCCTCCTCGACCGTGACGATCATCTAAAGCTGGTTGACTTTGACAGCTGTGCTAAAATTGGTGACAGAGATCCTGGACTTCCACCGCCATGGTCCTCTCCAAAGCACAAATTTTACGGGGCTGGGACTGAGCAATTTGCATTCGGCTCAATCCTCTATAATATGACGCGCGGCCTTGAGCCATACGAGGATAAAGGCCCAGAAGTTATTAGGCTATTCCGTACTATGGTGTTTCCGGAACTGTCCGACTCACAGCTAGATGTGTTAACGCTTCGCTGTTGGAGGAGTGAATTTACGACCTTAGCTGATCTCGCCAAGTACTGCGCGACGCTTGAAGGTGCTAGGTCGGCCGTAACGGCTAACGCGACTAGCGCGACTAATGATGAGTATATGAGAAGAATGAAGAGGACTTGTAAAGAATTACTGTGTACTAAATTAGCAGATTTAGGTTATGAATTACCTGAAGATATATAGGGAGTCTGGCACGATGAGCGAAGCATTAGAATAAGGCGCGCTTATGTATGTGTAGTCATGGCTACTATACCTCGTTTTATAATGAATCATGTTGGATAAAGGTCACGTATACGTGGTTTGAGGTTATTCTATTGTTCTTGATTGTTGTTATCTAGCTAATACACTTCGTGGTGCCTCCATCACCACATTGGTTCCATACAGTAAGAGTGGGGCTTTGTGGCATTCGGCCAATAAGAGCGCGTGCCTCGTCGCCTATTGCCTCAGGCGTAACAAATCATCTTCACGTTGAAGATTCGATAAAATATGCTTAAACCTCTCCGCCAAACCCCACGACATGAATAACTTGTTCGTAGCTAGTTATGTCTCCAACATCAAGCGAAGAGAAGCTGTGCGGGGCTGCAACGCCATAACTAGGATCTAAACCTGGGTTAGCCACTAGCTCTTCTGTCCTGTGTACTAATCCGTCCTTTTAGCAGCTTAACTATTTAGAGTATAAGCAGCGTACAATTCCAAATCATCGATGATCTGATGATGCCCGTCCATAGTTCCTCCGAAAGGCAATCGGCCCAATTGCACTTTTAAGACCCGTCTACCGCCTCGTCCTTCATTTCCGTCTGTCCTTGCTTGGCAGCCAACAGCAAACATGGCCAAAATCACCGTGCACCACCTGCAAGTCTCCCAGTCGGAGCGCATTCCCTGGCTCCTCGAGGAGCTCGGCGTGCCCTACGACCTCGAGCTCTACCAGCGCGCGCCGCTCCTCGCTCCCGCCGCCTACAAGGCGCTGCACCACTCGGGCGCCGCCCCCGTCATCCACGACGCCTCCAACGACCTGACCCTCGCCGAGTCGGGCGCCTGCGTCGAATACCTCGCCCACCGGCACGGCGCCGGCCGCCTCTTTGTCGCGCCCGCGACGCCCGGCTACGCCGACTTCTTGTACTGGTGGCACTGGAGCAACGGCACCTTTCAGCCCGCCGTCTCCCGCGCAATGTACGTCCGCCGCCGCGGCGCCGCCGCCGCCGCCGCCGACGACAGCAAGATGCTGGCCGTCTCCAACGAGAAGCTCGGGCGCGCCCTCAAGGCCCTGGACGAGCAGCTGGGCAGGAACGACTACATTGCGGGGAGCGAGCTGACGGCCGCGGACATCATGACGGTGTTTTCGCTGACGACGATGCGCTACTTTTCGCCGTACAGCTTGGCCGAGTACCCTAATATTTTAAAGTACTTGGAGCGCATCGGCAAGAGAAAGGCGTACCGCACGGCCATGGCCAAATCGGACCCGGATATGAAGCCGGCGCTTGGTGCCGAGTCGCCCAAGTCTTTGTTGTAGACGTGCAATACATAGAGAGGAATCGACCTTCAATCAGTCAGCCAAAGACTAGCAGCTACATTGCGATTAAGAACTAGATGGCCGGCCATTCAGCCGCGTGACGTATCATTTTATAAAAGTCTACTTGGACATTAAAGTAAGCAAAACCAACGCCGGTCCCTATGCACCCTTTCGTGTTGCATTTGCAATCCCTTCCTGCATTCTATTTATACCACAAAATGCCACGCAGCAGCTCATCTTCTTCCACGTCCGCCACCGCCAGGCATGCCTGGCATCCCACCGCCCATTCCCATCTGTCGCATCATCGCCTGCATGTCCATGCCGCCGGGCATACCGGGCATGCCACCGCCGCCGCCACCGAGCATCTTCATCAGCGAGCCCATATCGGGCATGCCTCCTGCTCCACCAGCACCGCCCATGCTGGCAAGGCGTTTCTGCATCGCCGCCATTTGCTGAGCTTTGTTGCCACCGCCCATGGCCTGTTGTGCGCGTTGCATGTTCTTCATGCTTCCCCCCATCTTCTTGACCATGCCAGCCATCATGCGCTGTTGTGTCAGAAGATCCTCAATCTCACGTACAGACGTACCAGATCCACGAGCGATTCTGGTCATGCGGGTTGGCTCCTCAATGAGGATCTTGCCGTCTGAATCTAGCTCCTTTTCCGTCATCGAATCGCAAATATAGATCATGCGCTTCAGCTTGGCGCCTCCCTCTTCATCATCCATGCCTTGCATCATGTTGCTCATGCCAGGAATCATGCCAGCCATTTTGGATAGAGGGCCCATCTTCATGATATTTGAAAGCTGGTCGCGCAGATTGCGGATTGTGAATATGCCTTCTTGAATGTTCTTCATGGTATCCTGCTGATTCAAATTCAAACTCTGCACGTGCTCAACCAAACCAGCAATATCACCCATACCCAGCAGCTTCTGGATGAATTGCTGTGGCGCAAAGCGCTCGAGGTCGAGCATGTGTTCACCAGTACCGATAAAGACAATGGGAGTGTGCGTGGCAGCGACGGCAGAAATAGCACCACCACCATGGGCGTGGCCATCAGTCTTGGTAATAATAATGGCACCAAAGTCTGCAGCCTCCTTGAAAGCCTTGGCCTGTGATTCGGCCTGCTGGCCAATTGAGGCATCCAGCACCATGACAGTCTCATCGGGCTTGATAGCTTCCTGAATATCCACCATTTCTTGGAAAAGGGCCGACTCTTGCCTGTGTCTTCCGGAAGTATCGACAATAATGATGTCAAACTTCTCCTTCTTGAACTGTTCAACACCGGCACGCGCGACGGCCGCGGGATCCGTCTCCGTTAGCGAACCATAGTATGGAATCTTGGCCTTGGTGGCATTTTGCTTCAGCTGATCGAAAGCACCGGCTCGGAAAGTATCGGCACAGACAAGGCATGACCGGAAACCTCGAGTCTGGTAGTGTCGGGCGAGCTTTGTGCACGTTGTCGTTTTACCAGCACCTTGCAGACCGACAAACATAATGACATTCGGCTTGCCCTTCTTGGGCTTAAATGGCTCCGCATGAGGGTCGACGAGCTTCACTAATTCATCGAAGACGGCCTTTTGAATCAATCGCTTCTTGTTGACGGCGGGAGGAATGTCCTTGAAATTGACTGTGCTTTTTATCGACTTTCGTAATTGTCCAACAAGACGGACGTTGACATCGGCTTCGAGAAGGGCGGCACAGATCTCTTTGATCATGGCATCAAATGCCTATACATTGTGATTAGCGGCCTATACATGACTGCGTGGCATTTGCGATTGTTGAGTTAAAGTGGCGATTATTGGCGGGGTGAGCCGTCGCAAAAGGCTGCTGGGTATACCTTTTCATCGAGGTTCTGCTCGCGGGTCAGGTTGGTGACCGCCGAGTTGATACGGCGGCCAAGATCTTGAAGGACCATGCTCGCGGGTACTGTTGCTCGTGGCGAGACAATGCAGCTATGATAAGGGTATCTTGGTTTCGCTCAACTTGGGAAGTTGTGGCATGTCCCACCAGACGGCGCTGCGTGGAAGCACTTGTGGAGGCGGGGCACAGGAGCTTAAATATTTCTCCGCTCCGTGGCTACCCATAAGTTGGGCGATCTGGGCCAAACTAATAAGGGGGATAAAAACGAAACGAAAACAGGTATTTGGAGTCATATCTAGTATATGTGAAGCCATTATGATCAGAAAGTGTGTTGCAACCAACGTGTGTAGTAGGCAAGGCCTTGTGCACTCGACTTGTCTTGGACCTCGTCATTACGCAAACGCGACGCTCAGTGCAATACCGCAACAAATCGTAGCCACCAGAAGCTACAGCTTGGACGCAAGAGAACTCTCCTCCGTCAGAAATTTGTTTACCAGCTGTGCAACCTCGTTCGCCACACCCCATCCTATCTCATAGCCTCGTCCCCCAGCGCCATAGGCGTGCAGGACTGCAGATTGCCGTCCCGACACGGCTTGTCTCTCCAGTTCAATCCGCATACCCCCTTCTCTCGTCGGGCGACGTCCGACGACATCTGCAATGACAGAGACATTGTCCGACTTGCTACCTAAAGAACTGGCAAATTGGCGAAGCTCTCGCCCTCCTGCTAGCAGCGTGGCTCGCGTGTCCGCATCAGGCTCTGCCGACCAGTCGCCCGGCTGCTTGGTACCGCCGACAATGGTACCGCCGGAAAAGAATCGGGGAATGATGAAGCTCCAGGTGCCATCCTTGTGTTGGCGTGTTACAGTCTTGGTCGCATCGTCCATGTCGGTGACGACTGTTTGGCCTGAGACACGGTTGTTAGTACAATGCAGACAACGCGTGCGTATCATGAACGCATACCTCGCGTCGGAAAGTACTTGGGATCGCCGAATCCGGTGCCGCTGGCATTGACAACTAAGACGACATCTTTCTGTAGACCAAAAGCCTCCCATTCGGTCTTGAGATCTCGTTTGAGAGTTCTGCCACCTTGAAGGATGAATCGTCGAAGCAGTGACTGACAGTAGACTGGGGGGTTGATGCAATACGTCTCATACTCGTAGCCAAGAACCACGTTTCCCGGAAGTTCGACCTCGGACCATTTTCTATATCGCAGAAGGCCCGTCTCTTCCGAGAAGCTATTGGCGTCTTGCTTTTGGTACCCATCGTCAGGTGCCTCTAGAAGCTCGATGCCCAATGTGCGGGTGATGCCGCTCCATGGCTCTGTCTGAAGCTGATAGCCAAATTCCGCCACGGTCTGTTTGAGCCATCCGGCTTCGCGTCGCAGCTGCGCTGTAGTTGCGGGGATGGGCCGCACATGGGCGCCAGCCCACATGGAGGCGTAGTTCGGGGAGTGTTTGGAAGGCGAGCCGGGAATCGAGCTGGGCCATTCTCGCGACACCAAAAGAACTTGTAGCTGGCCCTCACCGCTGGCCTTGCGGGCCGTGATGGCCTCTTGGATTTTGATGGCCGACGACAGGCCCAAGATGCCGGCGCTACATGCCCGATTAGCGGGGGCTCATCCAACAACGGAGCACGCACGTACCCGATCACGACCACTGTCGGGACATCGTTGGTCTTGACTTGTTCCGCCATTGTGATGGGTTTGCTAAAAGATGCAGCTGTGAAAACGGAGAGGCGGAGATAATCTATAACTTTGCCTTTTTTTGCAGGATGACGATAAAACAGGTGATCGGCTTCACGATGGTGGGGGTAAAATCCACTCGCCGCAATGCCGTGACCGGAGCTGGAGCACTGCCCAGTCAGCCACCTGTTTTCGGGCAGCTCGCAGCAAATGTGTGTAGTGATGGTTTCTAAATATTTCAGCAAGTCACATTTAGGATATAATTGATGCTTATGTTCAAAACATCGAAAGTAGTATTCCCATTTCAAGTGCAAGGATTAATGAGAACTCAAGAAAGAAAGCTCCTTGGTTCTCCTAGGATCGTCCCTGCTCTTGGGCGTCTGATATAAATAATAAAAACCGGGTATGCCTGTGTCGCATTTGTAGACCGCTCTCGCGTCTCTCTCTCTTGAATTGCATCCATCGCTGCCGGCTGGAGGACGTCTTGCACCAACTGATTTACATCAACAGTTCCTGTCTGCTGCTGCGCTGGGCTCAGGCCGGAGGAATCGCCGCGCAGCTTGCGGATACGTGTCTCAACATCGTCAAGGAAGCTGTTGGCAGTCTCGCCATCTCCAACGTGAAGTGTGACCGTGCCGATCTGCTCACGGGCCTGCTCTGAGGCTCCGTTGCGGTGAAATGTGGTAGCGGAAGATGAGGTTGTAATGCTGAAGCGTTCGCTGATGCTGTTTTCGGGTAGGAGATGAAGAACATGGATAATAGAACCAAACTCGCCAAGAACAAGGAGTGCAGAAGGGTTGTTGGAGGGTGTGAAAGCGTTTGTTAGACGGGAAAGCATGATTCTGTGAAGTTCAGAGGTTTCAATGAAGCTTTTGCCAAAGGGCCATTAACCAGGATCCCATAAGCCTTAAATAGCTGTGTGCGTTACACACGGGGAGCAGGCAGCAGGATAATAACGGGCGATATTATTTAGTGCGGGGCCTCTGAGGAGGTTACAGTTAACCAAGTCCACCATGCCAAGGTCACAATAATAACCCTGCGAGTGCGATGTTGGGCGCCGGGAAGACCAAGGTGCAGCCAATCTTGATCAAGGACACGACAGATACGAGAGGACGTTGGCGGCGTGGGATGCTGTTGTTGATGTTGAGAGAATCGCGCAGGGATATGATGATAAATAGTACTGGACTTTTGAGCGTTAATCAAGGTGGAAAATATCTTATTTTATTCAATTACACAATTATACTAGTGCCGTGCCCACTGACTTCCTAGTTCCAGTCACTGGGCACCACCACGACAGTGCCATGTCGTCACCAACAGGTACTTCTACGCTACCAGAACTGCGATCTTCTTCACAAACAAAACTCTCCCGGAGGAGAAACATGATTAGCGTTTACCGCATTTTTATTCAGCTATCTACTGTATCTCAAGACGAAGAATCTCAAAATCAAAACCCAAGTGTAAAATCCTCCAAAAGCCCAATCAGTAGTAATTCCCCGGTCTACTATGGCTCTTTGTCGAGCAGTAGACCTCCCGCAGTTTGAATTGAACGAAAGCTTGTTAGTAGCTGTATATCATTAGTCGCTGTGCATCATTAGTCGCCGTGTGTCATTAGTTTTTGTCCTCCTCGATTCTCCTATCCCTGTAGTATGTTATGCAGCAGTTTTTTTGTGGTAGTTTGGGGGCGGGCCACCGGAAGACCAGATTGATGACCGCCAAGAGTGGTTGTGAGGAGCAGCAGCAGAACGTTTTTTTGTGTGTTTGTTTGTGGATTTTGTTTGTTTGTTTGTGGAATTTTGGTTTGTTTGGTTTGTTTGTGGATTAAAAGACGAGAACAGTTGATACCGGCGGAGACTTTTGTTTGTATGTTGTTTTATGTGGTAATTGTAGTTGTGAGTGGTAGGCAGAGAGCAAATCCCCTCCCCCTCCAACTCATGCCTGTGCGCACACCCAGTTTGTGAGTGTATTTGTGAGTAGATGTGTAGCGGAGCCAAGAAGAATGATTGTGAGTTGTTTTTGGTGGACAGTTATTGGCATCCGCTGTGCAGTGTCTAGAGGTTGTCTGCAGTTTTCAGTGGTAGGTTTGTATGCGGGTGCGCGCGCATGATGGGCATCCTAGCTGTGTGTGGGAGACGCCTGTTGGATAGTTAGTTGCGGGGAAGAGGCAAGTTGCTCAGAGTTTTGTATGGTGCTCTGGCCGGATCGGTAGTATATGAGGAATCAGGCCGACGAAGGGCCCGATTCAAACTTGTTAGGCTCGTCAAGTTTGGCAAAGGCGGCCTGGAGTTCTGCGTCCAGGCCGGTGATGCGGTGGTCAAGAGTGGTGACGGCGGCGGCACGTTGCTGTGCATCGCCGTCGCGGTTGCCGACGAGGTGCCGGACCTTGGCCTCGGCCTCGGCGACGTCGTCGTGCTTGCTGCTGGGTGTGGGTGGTATGGGCAGACCCATTGGTAGTGGGAGGCTGAAGCTCGCGCAGGCGGACCATCATCATCATGAAGCACTGATGGCGGTAGTCGTGTTGCGCCGTCATAAAGGCGCAGTCCTGCTTGGCCTTTGCGAGCTCTGCTTCAAGAGAACGGATCTGTTCGTCCTTGCTCGCCTCCACAGCACGGAAGCGGAGGGCGTCAGCCCGGTTCACTTCGCGCTGCTCCTCAATTTCTGCTGCACTCGAGGCTTCAGCTGTTCCTGTTTAATGGAAATCTCCGTGAAAGCCTTGCTGTAGCATTCAATCTGGTAGTCGACATACTCGCGGAGTCTGTCAACTTTCTTGCGGTCAATGTCGGCCCGCTGGCAGGCCTGATCGGTGACAGACCGTGCGTGCTGCATGAATTCGCGTTCTCCCTCGGAGATCGCGCTGAAGTAGGTTGGGGGCTCTGGGGCGGGCTTGAGTGCCGAGCCCAAAAGCTGCCAAAGGGGGAGGAATCGAAGGAAGGCATACTAACGGAAGGAGTATGCCTTTGGGGGTTGAATGGTCTTGATCTTGAAAATAGTTTGGGGCAGTGAAGTGCGTAACTTGGAAAAGATGATGAAGGCTTCAAAGTGTAAAGGTATTGTGATGGGAATGTATGGGAGGCATTGCGAGAGAGGTCAGAGAAGTTGCCTTCTCTCATGCCCAATAAATAATGGCAAAACCTCTCTCGCAGCGCCCTCCCAGCCCTGCAAAGGCCTCAAGGTTTTGTGGCTAACTTTGCCTTTTCCGTGACATGGAGTAATTGAACGGGAAAGTTTTGTGGCGGAGAAAAAAGGAGGGATGGCGGTTTAAATAGGTGCAAGAGATGCAGAGTGTAACATGGAAAATTCTGACCGCATGTCGAGGCGTACTCCCGTAAACATTGAAGCCACCTGGAGTGACTCTTCACGAATGAAAAATTTGCTGGCCGGGTGAGACATAAAAGTGTTACCTCGCAAGGTATGACAGTTAAGAGAAAAGGCGTATCAAAATACGAAGTGTAACCTGACCAAGTATGACAATCGGGTCAAGGTTTCACGGTCTCGCAAATAAAACCTATAACAGGCCAGCTCTTCACAGAAGGCACTCACAGGCCTGGTAGGACAGTCAGCTGCGGTGGATGCCGAAAAGCGTCATGATACCGAGCACAGGTTTGCCATGAAAATCATGTCTCTTATTGGAGAATTTGTCGTACATGGAGAGTGAAAAAGGCATCGACGCTTGATGTGTTTGTGAATAAGCCCTTTGGTGGCGGAGACGTTAACATGGCGTGCCACTTCAGCCAATATTCAGAGACCATCAGTCAGATTGAGTTCTGGTGGCCCTGGGTATTGAAACGCTACATGAGCTTATTCCAGAGACAAAATCTCTGTCATTGGGCCAATGCAGTGTAGGTGATCATGCGGGGGGAAGGCGCCTCGCCGTGTCTGAAGATTCAGAAGGCAATTACACAACAGGTCGCTGAATTGTAATATCTCAGATAAGAGGTCCGATTTTCGACAGAAAATTATCATTATAGTTTCCACAGGAATCCTGGATGAGTCCAATCCATGTCTTCAATCTCTTGCTCCGTCTTGTCTCGAAGCTTTTCGTCGACGTCGGCGCTTCGCCTCTTCTTGTTATCGGCCTTTAGCCACAACAATGTGAGTGTGCTAATAATAAGTCCGGTACCGGCTGCGGCCAGGTTGAGGCCATTGCCAATGCGGTAATCAGGCGAGTCAAAGGGTAAGTACGACCAGCCGCTGATGAGACCGCCAATGTTGCCAAACATGACATTGGTGCCGATAGCGGCGCTGCGCGCAGTGTCACCCTCTACATTGGCGGAGACCTGCGCGTTTGTGAGAGCACCAAGGGAGAATGCGGAAGAAGCAATAAGAAAGGTGGCACCGTATCTCACGGATGGATCATGGACGCCGAGGAACACAGCAAAACCAATCATGACGAGCGGGGCAGAGCAGATGAAGAAAATTTGGCGTCGGTCGATGCGCCAACTGATAAGAGGAAACAGCACGGTGAAGAATGCTCCTACGACGTAAGGAGGCACTGTAAAGAGCTGCTTCTGTATCACGCTCTTGTCCTGGTAAATTGTAGCGACAATGGTAGGGGCGAAGAAAGCAAGACCCTGCACAGTAATGTTGTTTAGTAGAAAGACGACGGAAGTACTCAGTGTGACTGGATTTAGTATGCCACGCTTGAGCTTCTTCATGTCAATTCCATCTAGTGCCTGCTTGCCGCCAACGCGTTCGGACTGGACCCTGGCTATGGCGAGCCTCTTCTCTTCTGGGCTAAGCCAGACGGCTGTTTCAGGGCGATCGGTGAGCGTGAGGAAAGCGATAATGCCAAGGCCAATCGTGATAATGCCCTCGATGGCAAAAATCATGCGCCAGCTCTCCAAGCCCCCAAAGCTGTTCAGCTTGAGAATGGCAGTGGCCAAAAGTCCTCCGAAGGCGCCGGCGAGGGGGGCCATGACAATGTATAGGGACAGACGAAAGGCCAGCTCGGACCGTCGGTACCAGCGGGAGAGATAGTAAGCGGTACCGGGCATCATGCCAGCCTCGAATATGCCGAGAAGGAAGCGCACGCCGGCTGTCTGCGGCACCGTCTTGACAAAGGCAGTGCCCACGGAAGTGATGCCGAAGAGCACCGTCAAGAGCGGGATGAACCAGCCGGGGCCGATCCATTTGCACAAAATATTACAGGGGATCTCGCAGAGAATGTATGATATGTAAAAGATGGAGATGATCATGTTGTAGTCGTAGCCTTTCATACCGAGGTCCCTGTCCATACCGGCAATCTTGGCGTTGCCTGCGAGATGTCAGAACAGGTATTGCAACGTTGAAACGTGATGCAAACGAGCACCCACCAAGGTTGGCGCGATCAATGAAACAGAACATATAGAGTATTGCGACAGTCGGCACTATAGTTAGATCAATCTTCAGTCGCAGCCGGCTCTCGAGCTTTGGATCAAAGTGCACAGAGTCGTCATTGCTGGAGCCAGAGTTTATGTTAGGCCAAATCGAGCAGATGAGCACGTGCAAAGAACGTACTCTTCAACGGCCCTGTTTACATTATGAGAGACTGTGTGCGCGGGCGCATACTTGAGGCCGTCAGAGCCAGCGGCGGAGGAATTGCGCTGGTCTTGGTTCATCTTGTCGACAGCCAAAAAAATGCTACTGATAGAAAGGACTCGTGAGGCGCGGGGAGGCAATTAATATAGCTGCGGGCATAGCGGGCGGCCATCAGCACAGCCGTTGATAAACGACGATGAGAAGAGATGGTGCGGAGCTGAATGCTAGCGAGCAAGGTTCCCCAATGGCGATCTGGGCGGGCGAGGGGAGCCCGAGTTGGCAGTGTGAAAAGTGAGGATATTTGCGTCGGCAGCCCAGGGCCCTGGGCTGCCTACTAAGGCTGCCTGGCCTGGGCTGCCTGGGTACCTGGGCACGCTGGGATAGTGCCTCTTAGGCTTTAGCGCCCACTTTGTACAGTGGAGCTGGCAGTTCCAGGGTTTCCCGCGTGGATCTTGCTTTCTACCAGCAAGGGGTAACTATTCAGAGTATGTCAAACTTGTTCGTGTGTCGATGATAAATCAACAATCACCAGCAAGATGTAAGTACTGCTGGCATGCGCATCTATCGTGATGTATTCATCTGCTCTATCTGTTTGGAGGCTCCCAGAGCTCTAGGGTGGCTGGGTCGTGATGACAGGTCGCAACAAGTTCTTGCCTCCCCGCAGACCGTACGGAGTAGGTACCTAGTACCTCGTTACGGAGTACGGAGTACAGGCGGGGTTTTATTTAGCGTGCATTGCATGGGATGGGATGATCATGTCGATGCCCATTGTGGCCGTCGTAATTGGTCAAGTGACCGTTACCCCGAGATGGGCCAAGAATAAGACAAATCTCAAAATTGCCTATCAAATGAATTTATTATCTCCACTTCCTAGCTGTAAAACATCAAAGTACTTACACCTTGATAGGGCGCCCAACAATTTACAATGATGATGCCAAGATGCCTTACAATAGCTCCCTAACTTAGGTAGGTAGGTATCTTGGGAGACTCGCAATATTCGCGTCAGGTCCCCAGTGGCTTGACTGTCTCGTACCGAAATAATGAAATTCAGACTCAATTTCCCCAAATTAACAGTCCATCTCAAATATTTGTCACCAACGCCCAGCCTCGACCTCGCTAGCGACGGTATCCCGCTCGCACTAATCCGTAGTAGTAGCCTGCCTCCTTTCTTTCTCAACGCAAGCCCATACGTCGGCAAATTGCACCGGCTTAATGACTTTTCCAATCGACGCTATTGTTCGCGGTCTCACTTCGGAATACCTCCCCACGCTCCCCAGGATGTGCATCCCATCGGAAGGTTGTCATGCCAGAACATCTAATCTGCTCACTGAGTCAGCGTGGCGGCCATCTTCTGGGCAAAATACTCCAAAGTGCAGGTGCTTCGTCAGCTTCACTGGCGAGGCTCGCCGCCAAATAAGGCCCCTAGCTCGCCAATGTGCCTCTTCAAGAATAAAAAGTACCAAGCTTGGCACCCAACAGCAGACTAGTCACGGACTCTACTAAACGGCGTCGCAGACCTTCATTGAAAACACCGAACCATGTCTGAACCGAACATTTGCGTGGCCAGTTAGGTGGCACTTGCGTGGTACATGCTCTCACCAGCAGATCCCACCTCAACGCGTACGTCTACGAAGCCGCCATGCCATTAGTGCGATCGAAGCCACCATTACCTCAGCTCGACAAGCTGTCCTAGATGGATTGGCTGCAGAGCAGACAACTTCGACCCGCATGATGCTGGTAAGCCACTTGTTGTAACTACCCCCGCCAAGCACAGCGCTCACGTACTGCCGCGTAGGCATCTGGACTACACAATGGCGAAACGGTGTTCGACGTACCGACAAGCGATTGAAATGATGTTGTACACGAACCGCCCTTCTATTTCCTTTGACCGGCTCGTTGACGCTAGAAGTTCTACATGTCAACAAGAAGCTCGCTTCAGTCCGCAACAAAGTGACCAAGCTCAGTGTGGAATTCTTCGACGGCCGTACAGAGACTTTTGACGCCTTGATCAGCACCGGAGGCATCTTTGGCCTGTTCCCAAGAACGCACTCCAAGATGGCGTTTCAGCCGACGCCGCTACGCCGTCTGGGCTCTGCGACTGCCGGTATCCCATGCCGCTCGAAATGCCGACCAGAGACTTGGCGCTGAGAACCTTAGCAAAGAAACTGAGAGTATGGTTGGTGCGGGGACGGAGGTTTCATCATGCACAACGTCCTGAATAGCGGCGAGACCGCGCAGTGCGTCATATCCGCCATCGAGAAACATCAGCCAGAGGACTGCAGCTGGTCTCTGACACACACGCGCGATCTTTGAAGCGGCCCTTACATCTTGGCTTGGTTGACCTATCGCGAGCAATATGGCAGCCGTACGTCAGCGCTTGTACAGGCGGAAATGGAAATCGAGGATTCCGCAGTACTCGTTTGCCCTAACATTTCAGATAGACGGTCAAGTGCGAAGGCCGTCAGTCTAGAAAATCATTGACTCAAGCAAAGCCAAGGGTATGCTCATGTGCTGTTACGACCCAGCCGCTTCTGCTGATGCGGACGCCATGCGTGGTCTAATGGTGGAACGCTGGGACTAAGTCAAGAACTTAGACATTGTCGAAGAAACAGACAAGTCCGTGTCGTAAGTCAGTGAGATGAACGGATTAGGCGATATTATGAGATGACCGTAAAAGACCTGCAACTGTATTATGAGAAATTCCTCTGTCCCCTTGATTAAATCACCCTTTCTATAGTATGATTTACAAGGACTCGACTTTGATGTTCGTGGAAACATTGCCCTGCGTCGCGCGGCTGTACGGGCATATTTTCTTGGTCTCCTCCGCTAGCTTCTCTAGCTCCCCCTGCTTGACGCCCTTGACCTTGACGAGCATCTCTACCCGTAAGCCCAGATCCGCCTTCTTCAGGTCGCCCACCATGTGCACAGTTGTCTCGATGACGCTGTCCTCAGTCTTGGACGGCATCTTGATGCCAAGCTGCGAGGCGACCAGGCCCATGGCCGACTGGAAGCACGCGCCATAGCCAGCAGCGAAGAGCTCCTCCGGGTTGGTCTTGCCGGGACCGCCGGGGCCACCGAGGCCCTTGGGCATGCCCAAGTCCATCTTGAGGCCCTCGCTGCCCTCAACGTGGCCATTGCGGGCGCCAATGGTCCGGGCGTGGGCAGAGTAGAGCACCGGCGCGTTGTCGGTGTTGAGGAAGCGGCGGGGAGCGGCGGCGGGGAGAGGCGCTTGGCGCAGGAGGGGGCGGATGACCCGTGACATGGACATGATGAAGTGTGATTGATACCAAGTGTCCGGATTTTCTGTTGGAAGCTTGACCAGCTCATTCAAGTACTAAAATGCAGATGAAGACTTTTCTACAAATCAAGGAGCCACTGCCCGATTGTTGGTCTGTTTTATAGTGAGTGCATCATGACGTCAACGAGAATCCCGAACCGCCGGCAGGGAGGCAGCGATCAGAAAGGAAAAAATCGCCGAGCAGACAGAGATCTAAAAGAATAAGTTGAAATATACCGAATCATCACTCCACTATCATCATCGCGAATTGTGCGTCTGCAGCTGCCTACACTTACACGGTGGTGTTTTGATTGTTTAGCCACGCCCCACCATACTGCAGAGACATGCACTGTATCTCCAACCATGCTTACTGCGCATGCTGGGGCGTCCTTGGCTCAAGATTATTCTTTAAATTCAGTCTCGGCCAAACTGTTGAACGTACTGTTGAAGCTGGCCCTTATTGGTCCGCATTTTGAGGCGTGCTTGCGCAAGAGCCGCCATACGAAGGCAGCTGGGTTGCTAGAGTGCCTGCGTCAACTCTTGGGATGCGGGCTGATTCATCAAAGAACCGGAGGGGCTGCTGTTGTGTCCGGGATTACATCTTCCAGGGGTCCGCCTTATCATCGCAGGGCGCTCAGGTCGGAGGGACCATAAATTATTAATGTGAATAAGCTACTCCGTAGATTGTTGCTGATGAACGCTTACAAAAGGTGATGAGTGATTCGCTGGAAGGTCGGCGCAGCGCATTGATCATGATCGCGTGGTTGCTTGGAAATATATGGCATGTGATTGGTTGACTGGATCCATAGGCCCATTGCAACCAATCACAGCATCACCAATTAGACCATCCAAAGTCAGCAACTCGGGCGATCGCAAGCCCTGTGGATCTTTGGTTTAGGTATAAAGACGTCACTGTCGAACTTGTCAACACAGGGTATTTACTATCAATCATCCCAGAGCCACATTTTGCAAATTTCAATCTACCATCAACAACCACTCTACCTCCGAGATTCTTCTCCTCACAATTACCAACCTTCACAATGACTGCTTTCAAGGCCTCCACCTGCTGCCGCCAGGGCGACGCCAGCGTCTGTGCTTGTGGTATGTCATACACGACCTGGCTCAATTCGATCTTCAACCCACAATACTAACTACTTTACTTTCCAGCCCAGCAAGCTACCTGCAGCTGCGGTCAACGCCCTGCTCTCCACTGCAATTGCGACAAGGCCGGCGCCGAAAACTCCATCCAGACCGGGGCTCGCTGCTCGTGCCGCGCTCGCCCTGCCGGTGAATGCACCTGCCAGCGCGCCGCCGCTGAGAACACCCGCCCTTCCGGTGCCACCTGCTCTTGCGGCCTCCGATCCGCCGACGCCTGCACCTGCGAGAAGGCCTCCGACGGCGGTTTCAATCCTGCCAACGAGATTGACTTCACTACACGCAAATAAAAAAAAAAGGGTGCACTTCTATCACGAATTTCGTTCTGATTTGGAGGTCTAGTTTGGGAGGATCGGTATAAAGTATTGGCGTTTTAGGGCTGCTATGTTTTTTTTTTTTGAAAGTGCAGCAAGAAGGAACACTCGAGCTGCTTTTGGACCTCACTCGACGGGCTCCCACTGTGGCACATGGGTTGGGCTTTGCAGCATTTACATACGGCGTGGGAACAGCAGGCAAGGCTAACAAGGAATGGCATCAATACCCACAAGTAGCATCACAGGTGTGCGGTCATGTTTGGACGGTGCATCTCACGAAATCAACTAATGTTTTGAAATCTTCTATCTTCATTTCGAAGTGTAACTAGTGTATTTGGTCAACATGATAATTAATTAATACTCGGCAGCGGAAGCAATGTCTCGGATATGAAGTTACACGCGTAAACTAGCGTTCACCGCCCGGTGTGATGAGGCGATTCTGCCAGACAATAACAGCAAAAGTTGCGAGGGCGGTCAGAGCTTGGTCAGCCGCCGGTGCAACATAAGCTGGAGAACATTGAGCTTAAAAGCTCAAAAGTGGCGCCAGCTCCCAACGCGCATTTTCGTCGTCCCCAGCCCGCAAGAATCAAGCTTTCCAGCCTCCATTCCATCAAGCGGATCTTGCCTTCCAGTTTTCTCTCTTTCCCCGATTTGGTTTTTACCTCGCCGGCTGTTCACTTTACCTGCGCTCCCATTTTTGACCGCAATTCATTCCTTTTTGACGTGCTTTTCCCTCTTCGTGCACACTCGGTCTTGTTGCTTGTTGTCTTGTCACCCGTCCCCCTCGAGGCAAACTTTACCGCTCGAACCTAGCCCACGGCCCCCTTTCTAGAAAATATCTAATTCCTTTCCTTCCGTCAAGATGCCAGCTGCAAAGAAAGCGTCTGCATCCGCAGCCTCGACGAAAAAGTCCGCCGCCACGACAAAAAAGCCCGCCCAGAAGGTCGCGCCGGCAAAGTCGGCTGCCAAGAAGAAGATGGAAACCGCACCGAAGCCCAATGGCAATGCCGCCGCGTCTAGAAAGCGTAAGGCTTCTGTTGAAGCGAAAGCCGAAGTTGAGCGCACAAAGAAGGTCAAGTCAGAGACACCCGCCCCCCGAACTATTGCCGTGCCCAAGCCCAAGAAGGCTTTCCCGGACATTGGCAAGGTGATCAATGAGGTTCCTGATCAGATTCTCGATGTCTACGTGTTTGGAGAGGGTACCTCGGGAGAGCTTGGTCTGGGAAGCAAAAAGGCGAATGGAAAAAAGCCTATTGACGTGAAACGACCGCGTCTCAACGACAAACTCGACGCCAAGTCAGTAGGCGTCATCCAGATTGCGTGCGGCGGTATGCACGTTGCTGCCTTGACGCGCGACCATAAAATCCTTACGTGGGGCGTCAATGATCAGGGCGCTCTTGGACGCGACACAACCTGGGATGGTGGGCTCAAGGACATGGACGGCAACGAATCCGACTCGGACGATGATGATGATGACACTGGCATCAATCCCAGTGAAAGTACCCCTACAGCCGTCGGGGAGGAGTTCTTTGCGCCCGGTACCAAGTTTGTTCAAGTCGTTGCTAGCGACAGTGCCACCTTTGTCCTGACGCAAGACGGACGCGTCTACGGCTGGGGTACTTTCCGCTCCAGCGATGGTGTTCTTGGCTTTACGGAATCTATCAAAATTCAGCTGCGTCCTATGCTCCTTCCAACCCTCAAGAACATCACTTCTCTTGCTGCTGGGTCGAATCATATCCTGGCTCTCGACACAAAGGGAAACGTTGTTGCTTGGGGCTGTGGCCAGCAGAACCAGCTCGGCCGTCGGATTATTGAGCGCAACAAGATGTCGTCGCTTACCCCTCAGGGTATGGGACTCCCTCGCGGAAAAACTGCCAAGATTGCTTGCGGTGGCTACCACAGCTTTGCCCTCGACAAAAACGGCAAACTCTGGGGCTGGGGCCTCAACAATTTTGGCGAAATCGGTGTTCAGTCAAACGCTGGTGAAGATGATGCAGTCATCCTCAAGCCCGCCATGTTGACCGATCTCGACGATCATGTCATCACCGATATGGATGGCGGAGTTCACCATTCACTCGCCTGCTCTGATCAGGGTGAGCTCTTCACCTGGGGCCGTGTCGATGGCTACCAAGTCGGGTTCGAGTTTGATGAGTTAGACAAGGAGGATGTCATCTTTGACGAGAGAGGCGCTCCCAGAATTCTGGTGAAGCCAACCGTCAATCCCGAGGTCTCAAACATCTGCGCTGTTACTGCGGGGACTGATAACAGCTTTGCCATTTCCAAGGACGGCAAGGCGTACTCGTGGGGCTTCTCCAGCAACTACCAGACTGGCCAGGGCACTATTGAGGATATCAAGACTCCTACCCAGATCGACAACACTGCTATCCGTGGAAAGCAGATCATTGGGGCTGGTGCCGGTGGCCAGTTCTCCGTGCTCTTTGCCAAGGCTGAGGGTCAGACCAATGACTCCAAGACGAACGGCGCTCACTAAAGCGCGGCAATCAGTTTGTCTATTGAACAAGAAAAGCGAGCATACAGCCGCATGTATAATTTGGGCATTTTCATTTTACCGTCATTTTGCTACGTTGGATTTCATTGTTTTTGCGTTAGAATGCTTGGCGGATACTGACGGCGAGAGAGCTGGTTCTCGTCCGCACAGTCATCTTTCTTAATCTCTTAGCCTGTTTATCTTCTCTTATTGTGTATCTTACTTTGTGAGTTCAGGGTCATGGGGTATTATTGTTTATGGGGAGGAAAAACCACTGGGATGACGAAAAAGAAAACGAGTTCGGATGGGATGGTATTTGCCACGAGATATATTTGGGACCGGCCCAAATACACATAGAAAGATAACCAGAGTTGCATCTATACATTGTTTCACTTAACTGTAACAGAAGGATTGGGTAGACGAATAATTTCATCACTAAGCGTTCAACTGTTATTATTTCAACTGCTATTATATTCATCATCAAGTGCGTACTGACAACACTGAACATCCGAGCAATTGCAGCATTATCTGACACGGCTATTTATGGAAACACCGCAGGACAGGCTTTGATACCGCTACAGGTATTTGCGGTTGAACCTTTTCCATCAGGCGATTCTGACGTGACTTCCTGCCGCTGTCTACCCAGCATCCCAACCCAAGCGTAATTGATTCCGTTACAAAGAAAATTTTGCCCTCGCTATGCGCCCAAATGCAAAATCACACCGTACATACCCCTTGCTATCGTGGTGCTCGAGATTCCCGTTGACTTCTGAAAGCGTAGGGTAGTAGCCGACTTTCCGCTCCCTATTCTCTTCTCTCAACACCCTAAAAAAGAGGCTCTCAGGAATTGTTGAGCTTGGCCGCCGCGTTGGCGAGGGAACCGCTACCACGGCTGCTAAAGATGCCCATGATACCAAAGCCGACGTAGAAGAGGGCGAGAGGGTAGGCGACGAGGGCACGCATGCCCTTCATGCGGCCGACGGCGCAGAACATGCCGCTGGCGCTGTAGGTGCTCCACATGATGGCGAAGCTGGTGACGATGATGCCGAGCGGGGTGTCCATGGGCATGACGACGCCAAACATGCTGGTAACGACGAGCGGCAGGAGGCAATAGCCTAGGACGGACGCGGAGCGCGGAAATGTCAGCGTGGCTGAGAAGTGGCCGCCGTGCTGGGACGGACCCTGGGTGGGCGGGGGCGCCTCGCCGCCGTATTGGCCGTGGAAGGAGGAGGGACCGTCGTCGCCGGCGGGGGACATGAGGGACAGGATCATGTGAAGTGACGTAGAGCCGAGGAGGGCGAGGCCGTAGATGTAGCCAAAGTGGACCTTGCCGGAGAAGAGCAGGAAGAAGCCAAAGAGGAGGAAGAAGAACATGGGACCAAACAGGTCCGAGTCGTCCATGATGTGCTGGTCAATGTGTCGAAAGGGATTCAATACCGCCAGGGTCTAGAAGGTTGCAGATTAGTAGGAGATCTCTCTCTCTCTCTCTCTCTCTCTCTCTCTCGTCGTCGCGAAGACGTACCTTGGATTGAATGTGACCAAAGTTGACGCCCAGCTCCTCCAGCAGCGGCGGCTCGCCATCGTAGCCCTCTGTGGAAAAGGCTGCCAACCAGCCGGTGCGCAAGCCGCCGTGCTCGCCCATGCGGCCCGAGACACCCGCGCCGCCGAAGCCGCCCGATGAGAAGCCGTTTTGCGCGGCGCTGCCCCCGAAGCCGACGCTGCCGCCGACGTTGCCCCCCGTGAAGCCGTAGGCGGCCTGCTGGGGTGTCGCGGCGCCCGAGACGCCCACGCCCGGCGCGTAGGTCGAGGGGTAGAACTGGAGATTCTGCGCGCCGCTGCCGCCGCCCGCATCGGCGCCGTAAGGGGGAGCGGCGTTGCCCTGCCCGTAGTAGTTTGACATTGTGGTGGTGGAGGGGGTTGCGGCTCGGTTGTGCGCGCTATGGATCGTGGGGTTGGTAGATGGAATGGGCAGATTCGATGGATCGGAAGAGATGGGTGGACGGTTGCTCGCTGGGGGGGGGGGGGGGGGGGGGGGGGGGGGGGGGGGGGGGGGGGGGGGGGGGGGGGGGGGGGGGGGGGGGGGGGGGGGGGGGGGGGGGGGCGAAAGCTAAGATGGAGATTCGGGACACTGCTGTCGCGGTGTCGAGGGACAGCTTGCGAGCGTTGGACTCCTGAACTTGCTGGTGGTGAATGTGGCCAACTAAGTTACCTACCGAGCTACCAAGCGACCTCAGCTTCAAGACCCACATGCGCTCAAGTCGCTGCCTGTGAGGGACACGCAACACAGACCCCGTGGTTATGACAACTACTTGACCCCTAATCGAAATCGATAAATGCAATCATCATCAATGTATCGTTAGGCAGTGGGCGGACTGATTCTCGCGTATCTCGAATTTTTGTTTGGAAAACGCGAGGTTCTACTAGTATTAATTTGCGAGCATCTTTGACTAGCTTCATTAGAACATCATATATTCTAACTACCGAGTTTCGCTCAAAAAATTGTTGGGATATCCAAGCCGATAATTTGGCGCCACCCGAAATTCACTTCATTTGCGTTTAGCGGTCAGAGAAGCGGCAGTTGCTCTCGAGCTCGCAGAAAACTTGTCGTAATCCTGTACCAGCTCAGGAAACGGTTTTAGAATCTCCATGACCTGGGCACGAAGCTCCGAAACACGTGCTTCGTTATCTGGTTTGGACATGGCCGCTCCCAATTCCTGTGAGGTTTGCATTACCGTATCGAAATCTACTTTGCGAAGAGTAGACTGCAGCGTCATTCAGAGTCAGACAAGTAGACAGTGGTGGCAGTTGACTGGATCAAGACGGCGCGAACCTGGCATTTCTGGCCATAGCGGGCCACAAAGAACATGGTGTCATTTGCATATTCCGGGACTCCAAGTAGCGCGTCGTTGAAGTCCTGCGCGCGCTTTGCGCCATCATCATTCGACATTTTCACGATGTTCGAAGCTCCTGTCTCATTGTTCATGTTACCAGAGAGAAGTGAGGCGAGGTTGAGCCACGCGCACTTCCCACTGTGACCCACACAACTGGGCTGAAGGGTCTCTCAAACTCCCAGATAAATTGTCCTACGTGGGCACGTTCTTGTCTAACTGTTCGTTCTGTTACTTATTGCAGAAGAACCCCTCATCATCTGTGCAAGAAGATTCAACTGCTCCAACTTCTGTATCAACGTTGCATACCAGCGGCATACCTTCTGCATTGCAGACGAAAGCTGTCTTTGATGAGTAAGCAAATGATCAGCACCTGCCTTGCCGATTTAGGGACTTTTTTTTTTTTTCGCCGCCAAAATTTATCGCTGCCAAGTCGCGAACAATAAACGCCATCTCATCCGTCACACCACACACCTGTGCCGCACCGCAACAGGCTCGATATGCCGCGCAATCCTCCGAACCGCCGCGATGGCAACAGTCGTGGGTCGGATCATGGTCGTAGGCCCCCAAGTAGTCGCTTTCGGCCTCGCGACGAACCATCGAGAAATGGCGACAGTTGGCGACCCGATAACTCGTACCCTGATAGAAGCGGCCGCGGCGGTTCCAGGCTGAGAGCTAATAGCTATCGACCTTCGCAGCCCAGCCGCTTCCATCCGCCACCCCGAGGTGATTTCACATTTCGTATGGATAAACCTGCTGGTGTTGGCGAGTCTAGTGCTGGTGGTTATGGCCAGCGACGCGATGATGGGCGAGACCAGCGTCGTCCTCAAAGAGGTCGCTCAACCCGACGATGGCAGCCTCCACCCCCTCCATCCGAGCGTGCACTGATATCTGGCGCAACCCTGAACTTGCCCGAGGAGCGATTCGACGGTGTCGATGGGCCCAATAAGTTCCGTGACCTGGACGAGCTCTCAGACGATGATGAACTTGCTATGGACATATCATCTCATTCTGAAGATGAAGATGAGGGAACATCGGCGAAAAGACAGCGCACAGACGCAGTCGAGGAGAGTGGTGCAGAGGTGCCCAAGTGGTCCAATCCAGATCCCTATACTGCACTACCTTGTCCCGATGAAACAACCAAGAAGAAGCGTGACGTCGTCAAGTTGATTCGCAAAGCCCGTATGGAGGGAAAGGAACTGGCAGACACGCCGTCACAGGCTGAAGATTTCTTGTCCTTCGATCCAACGGATGATGAAGATGAAACTAGCGATGAATCTGAATCTGAAGCCGAGGCAGATTATGAGCCACCACCACCTGCTCTTCCTACCGAGCCAGCGTCTGCGAAGAGTGCTTTGTCACAATCACTACCGCCTCGGCCGCCGGTACCCCAAGTTAATCCCTCGGGTAGCACTTCTGACCCTCTAGGATCGCGAAAGCGAACCATTGATGATGAGATCAAGCCACCCAACTACGGGCAATTCAAGAAAGCGGGCGCGAAACCTGCCAAAGGTTCTGTCGCCTCTTCGTGGCTGACGAAGAGAGGTGAAGACCCTTGTCCTTGGGCGACAGTAGATCACACTAAAACATCGGATATGGCGTTTCGCCTTCACAAGGAAGTTATGGATTTCTATGAGTACGTTCGACCGCGAAAATTTGAGCAACGCATTCGAGATAATCTCGTCGACAATCTGAAAAAGGCCTTGAAACGAGAGGGAAAAAACTTTGCCAGTGCGCACGTTTTTCCATTCGGCTCATTCATGTCAGGTTTATATCTTCCCACCGCGGATATGGATATTGTAGTCTGTTCTGCGAGCTTTATGCGAGGCGGGCCGGCAACCTACCTTGGTGCCAAGAGTTGGCTGTACAAGTTCCAAAAGTTCCTTGTCGCTCAGAGAGTGGCTGACGCCGATGCAATCCAAGTCATCGCACATGCGCGCATACCTCTGGTCAAATATGTCGACAAAATGACTGGTCTGAGAGTGGATATCTCGTTTGAAAACCTTGGCGGTGTAAATGCCATTGAAACTTTTGTCAAGTGGAAGCAGCTCTACCCCGCCATGCCTATCCTTGTCACTGTCATTAAGCACTATCTACTTATGCGCGGCTTGAATGAACCAGTAAATGGTGGCATCGGTGGGTTTTCCGTCATCTGCTTAGTGGTAAGCATGCTGCAACTACTGCCGCAGGTTCAAAGTCGGAGTCTTGTGCCTGAACATCATCTGGGAGAGATGTTGCTGGAATTCTTTTATCTTTATGGACATCATTTCGATCACGAGGTCAATGCTATTTCTCTCACGGAGCCAGTTGGCTACATCAGAAAGGCAAGTATCTATCCGAACCATATCACTGGAACCCAGGCTAACGTTTGAGTAGTCCGCCGTCCGCTCATTTACCTACAAGAGCACCGACAGGCTTTCCATCATTGATCCAAACAACTCTGAAAACGACATTTCCGGGGGCTCCTCGAATGCAGTCACTATTCTCGCACGCTTCGGCGACACATACGACCATCTTCGTCAAAGAATGAAAGAAGTCGCAAAGGACCCGTCCTGCGGCGGAATACTCGATGTCATTATGAAGGGCGACTACTCCTCCTTTCAAATGCAGCGAGATTTTCTCAAGAAGGTTCACGAACAGTTCCTCGGTCCTTGCCCAGACTGAGCGAGCAGACCAGACATTTACGACTTTGTTTCACTCTACAACTATTCACGCTGCAACTTTAAGCAAATAGAAGCTGACCAGCAGATACGACACGACACGGCTTAGGTTTGGTACGGTTATAAAAAAAAACGAGGAGTAAGGAAATGAGACTAGGCGCTCGGACGTTGTACTGTATTATTCGGATGCTGGCTCCTCACTGCTACACGGCCGACTTGTACCTGTTGTGGACCAGACGTCGTTCTTTTTTCGCATTCTTCGATACCCATGGGTTAGCATTGTGGGACAATCGTTCGGCAAGAAATTTTACGATGGCATTATTTTTTTACTGTCCTTTTACCTGTCTCTTCACTAACCTCTGCAGTGACACGCGGTAACGCTGATATTCATTGACCTCGTGTTTTAGGCTTGTCTCTATCTTTTGACAGAAACCTCAACAAGCCTAGATTCTAGGTTGTTGCTGCCGTTTTTTAGAGATGATCTATAGTGGCTCCCAGAGTCACACTTTTTCTCTCACTGCACTACCTGCTATACGCATGGGTGTAGAGAGGGAAGCAGCGACGCGGGCACGTGGAAAGGCTCCTGGTAGGTCGGCTCGCTAGTGCAGAGCTCGACGTGCAGGTCCTGCAGCGCGTTGATGAGGAGCAGGGATGCGTTCTCGATGCCTTTCGGGGATGGGGGTGAACGGGTCTTCATCAAGAGAGAGCATGGTAATGTCATAGGCGTCTTCAAAGTTGAACCAGTTAGGTTCGAACACGGTGGCGTAGTTCCACGGGTAGAACTCCGTCAGATCCGGCGCGACGAATGGAGCCTCTGATGCGTTGCTATGAACCGGGCCGCCGCTCGATCCGGGGAAGCTCACACCCGGTGCACGCTCCGTGATAGCGCTGCGATCGTTGGACGTGTGCTCCATCACCGAGACCGCGCGTGGATCGACGGCGCCCTTGATCCAACGCATGCTCTCCTCGGCGTGGGCGTCGGAGCCCCTTGAGCTGCCACTGCCACTGCCACTGCCACTGGCGCGGCAGTCGCCGGCGGACTGTGGGGAGCGCGGCAAGGCCTGCGTCTTTGGAAACACGTACCTGGGAACACCGTCGACGACAGTACGTGAACGACAGGATAAATGCCGAAGCAGACACCTGCTGCAGGGATGACCTTTGTCGCAGGACACCTTGCTAGCGAAGCAAGCCTCGCACGCCTTTGGTTTTCGTCCACGGCGAAGCTCGGGAATCACGCTGTCGGCGTCCTTTTTGATGCAATTGAGCATGTGCTTTCGGCAAACGTCTCTGCAAAGGTTAATCTAGTTGGAAAAGGGGCAGAAGGGCATGGGATGAAGACGACTGCCAGCTTACCCTCGTCCAAACTCCTTGGCGCAGTATAGGCAGCGAAATCTGCCCGAGGCGGTATCTGAGGAGACATTATTAGGAGAAGTTGTTGTTTGGAACGAGAATGTAAGTGCCGCAAGAAGTATCGTGATCAAATGAACAGACTTATGCGGAGAAGGGCGAGGGAGATAGGTGGCCATGGGTTGGAGGTATTGAGCATAGGAAATGACTGAGAAGCGTGCGCAAGGCAAGAAAGACTGCCCGATGGAGGAGACCTTCTGCGCGCGGCATACAAATTCGGAAGCGAGATGGAACAAAACTTGATTGACTTACGTGTGGCTTCGTGGCGACGTAGATGGGTGTTTCTCTGATAACGCTTCCCGCACGTTGTGCAGACATGTATTCTGGCGGTGGACGTTGCCGAGTCATCAGGACCTTTGTCGAGGTCTGTCCTCGGAATGGAAGCCATACCCTGTCCCTACAGCCCTCAATTGTTGCCAGCAACAGCCACGCTGCGCGCTGGCGATAGGCTGGCTCACAAGATGTGCGTCTAGGGGAAGGATATCGACGTCAGTGGAAGCGTGGATTCTCGCCGCCGCCGGACTCTCGGGGTGGGTTCTTGATAATAAGATGGGAGGTGGGGCCGTGCTGTTCGGGTCCGCTCCGGAGGGAAAAGAGGGGATATTTATAGTCGAGTACCGTGGTTGAAGAGACCCGTAATCGCTCGGTAGCGGACTCACTTTGTCAAGCCCATTTGTTCTACAAATCTCCGATAGCTCATATGCTTGAAAGAAGATGCCATTTTCGAGAAAGAAGGGCCCGACGATCGCTTAGTGGTGCGTCACCTAACTAACGCCCAAGTAAGAGTCATTGGAAACTGTTCTAGTCAGCTGGCAGGGGTTCTCATCCGAGGGCACCAAGCTTGTAGTTGGCCTTCAATTATTCAGAGTCTCCGGATTCAAGAATTTTACCTTTACCTTGGGTGACTCTTCGACGAATAGTGAGTACTCTGCGGGCACTGCGATGGGCCAACCGTAAAATTAGATGCACAATCGACTATACGAGCAAATAGAACGCCAATCTAGCGTTGAGTACATACAGCTCGGTGACTTGATGTCGCTCGTTACTTAATACAGCTGCATCTGGGCGGTCTGCGCACTCCCAAGTCTGGACAAAGCTGCGCAAAGTCAGCCGTTGTCGTCTACTGCGAGAGTCGCAGCTGTCAGCGCACCAAACACGGGCAAACTTTTCTCATCTCCATGGGAATGGGTGATGGAAGCACCGAGCGCCGCCTAGCGGCCTTTCATGCTCCGCGTCTAAAGGACGCCGCGTCCAGACTATGGTTCCTCTTAGCTCCACCAGCAGAGACCCGGGCAGGATATTATCGGCATTTCCGTCAGCAGCTAGCCATCATAAGGCAGTCAAGTATACAATAACGTCATGTGCCCGGCGCCTATGAAGTGCTTTGCGTGGCATGGCTTGGACGTGATGAGAAGACAGAAATGCTTGATTGCAACGGCTAAGAAAACATAACAATTCGTCTTAAGCTCGGCAAGTCGAAAATGGGCGCTCCGCGCAGTGACCACCTTCACGCCAGAACGGTCAGATTCGCTTCACGTACTTGGTAGACCAAACAAATTGACAGCTATAGAATATACCTAGGAGCAAGGTATTCGACGTCGACCTGTACTCTCGGCACAACAATACTGCGCATTGTGCCTGTTGCAGCTCGCCCTCGACCCGATTTTGAGGATATTTGAGCTTGCGGAAAGCACTGTCTTAATAGGTATTTTCTATATCTTACAAAAGCATCTTGCACTCTGTTGGACTGTGCTATCATGACGTGCTCAGTTCCTGGTGGCGCATGGTCCAGACTCGTGGCGCTCGTCAACAAGCTTCGACGGTAGCGACGCCGAAAGGTAGAATCATTGGGAGTCAAATTAAGCTTAAATCCTACGGAGTAGTAGAATGTGCTAAAGAACTTTTGAAGACGCTAAAAGAATTTGATTTCGAGGTTTCAGCATCGAAAAAGCTCGATTGGAGACAATCATTTCCTTGCCTACTCGGTGATTAGATCCAAGGCCGCCAATATCTTTTCTACCGCACTCTCGATTCTTTTTAGAATCAGACGTTGAGTTAAACTGCTAGAGGTTCTGTTGCTATAGTAGCACTAAATGATAGCCCCTCAAGTTTGAAGTTCGAAGTTGGGTTTGAAGGGCTATGTGGCTTATTGGACTGGCCCTTGAGCAAACACTCTTTTTCGACTAGGGTGTGCTCTTTGGAAAAGATTTGTAAGAGAAACTGAGCCAGTGGACTCGACAGACGTTATGTTTATAACTCAAATTGATCTATAAAGTCAAGCCACCTCGCAGCCCCCCCGCCGTCTTTCGTCAACATGCTTGCGATGCTGCGGTGCAAGATGAAGATTTCTATATTGGGACTCGTTGCGACTACGTTCTTGGCGGCAGCCGATGCCGCCTCGGATGTCACTTATGGCCGAGGCTCACCGGGCTGTGGAAAACAGGTCACGCTCATTGGTAAGGAGAACTACTTTCATCAATTCAACGTCTCGGGCGTCGAGCGTTCTTTCAGAACCTACACGCCTGAGCATTACGACAGAAACATGCCACAACCTCTGATCATGGCATTCCACGGTACTGGCAAGTCTCACTGGGAGTTTGCTCGGCAGTCTCGATTCTCGAAGCCCTGCATCAACCCCAACATGATGGTTCAGTACATGACGGCCGTCAAGGCAAGTACCTAGAAGTCTCTTTCCAGATTGGACAAGACGACCACAGCTACTGACACTGCATTAGAGAAGTTGGTATGGTGCCACCAACGTTGAAACGTGGGCTGATGACTTCAAGTTCACCGAGATGGCTCTCGAGCATCTCATGAACAACTACTGCATCGACGTGGACCGTGTATACCTCGTCGGCCACACTGGCGGCGGCGGATTTGCCAACATCCTCGCCTGCGACCCGCGCTTCAGCCGTCACTTTGCCGCCATGGCGCTCATGGGGCCCACGCTGTATCGCGACCTCGACGACGACTACTGCAAGGACGCGCGCCTGCCCATGCCCATCTTGGAGGCGCACGGATTAGAAGACCCGACGTCACCCTACGGGGGCCTCACCATCACAGAGCGCGTAGTCGGTGCGATTCCTCCGATTCCGCGCTGGGTCAAGCGCTGGGTGCTCCGCAACAACTGCGACCCGGTGCCTCACCTGGGCTACTACGTCAACAAAGATGTCGTCTCGGAAAAGTACACCTGCCAGGGCCAGTACGGGTTCGTCGAGCACATCAAGGTCAAAGACCACGGCTACTATTGGATGACTGGAAAAGACGATTTGGACATTTCACAACGCATCATGTTCTTCCTACAGCAGCAGGTCCGGCCAGGCAACCTGTCCATTCCCCTCGACTCTCGCGGTCTCTTCACTACCTTTGGCAGCAACTCGTCGTCCTCGGGCAATTCCACCCATCACAAAGACACGTTCTTCCCGCGCCCTAACGTGACCAGATGGGACGACAGTACCGCTACGCGCACCTCCAAGACGTCGAGCCGCTTCACCACTTCCAGCAGCGATGTCGTCCCTACTACCTCTGACCACCCTGAAAGCCACAACAAGACTACTACTAGTCATCAGGATCGTCCCGCCCATACTTTCTCTTCTACCTCTTCCACAAGGACCTTTTACGCCAGCATCGCCCCCTACAACTATACCTCTTCCACAAGGACCTTTTACGCCAGCCCGACCGACAACCCCCGCCCCGATACTACTGATGAGGTCCAAGCCTGTCACAACTAGGTCCGATGAATTGAAATGGTTGTCATTGTTTTGCCAAGTTGTTTGCTTTCTAATTTTCACAAGCTGAAAGAATTGAGCTTGTTTTGTCAAGCTTGCTTTCTGATTCGAAAGAACTCTCAATTTTTGATACTTTTTTTTTTTGTTTGTTTGCGGGTGTAGCTAGCTTTCTAGCCTAGATATTAGACCGAGCTTTAATGAATTCACCATTGTAGAACGAATCGTGCAAGCTCTCGCACATGAAAGTGACGGCCCGACGCCCGTCCTCCAGCACGCCGCTCATGCTCGGGAAAACGTGCGGCTGGTCGTGAAACACGGCGAGACGCACGCTCACGCCGGCGCGCCGCAGCTTGGCGGCAAACGCCTCGCCCTCGTCGCGCAGCACGTCGAGCCCCGCGACGACGACGACGGCCGGCGGCAGCGCGGACCAGTCGCCCGTCCAGAGCAGCGGGCTCGCCTCCGGGTGCGCCCGGAGGGCCGCGGCCGGCCCGGGCAGGTAGCAGTCGCGGAACCACAGCATAATGTCGGCGGAGAGCGCGGGCGAGTGCTGCAGGTCGCGCCAGCACGCGCTGTTGTCCGTCGTCCGCGTGTTGTCCGTGACGGGGATGCTGAGGAGCTGCGTCTTGATGACGGGCCCGCCGCCCCCCGCCGCTGCCGCTGCCGCCGCGCGCTGGGCCATGACGGCGGCGAGGTTGCCGCCGGCCGAGGTGCCGCCGACGGCGAGGTTGGCGGCGTCAATGTTGAGCCTGGCCGGGCCTTTCGTGGAGACCCAGAGGAGGGCGGCCCAGGCATCGTCCACCGCGGCGGGAAATACATGTTCTGGGGCAAGTCTGTGTTTTGTGTATCGACGCGCCGTTAGCGGGCAAAAATTAAAAAACAAGAAAAAAAAAACTTGGTCGAGCTGCGGGGAAAAAAAAAACATACCTATAGTCTACAGATACTACCACGCACTTGGCGCGTGTGCAGATGTTGGTAATGACGTCCAACTCCGAGTCCAGACCGCCGAGCGTCCAACCGCCGCCGTGGTAAAAGACGAGGACCGGCCACCCCCCGGTCGGCGCCGAGCCAGGCGGCGTGTAGCAGCGAGTCGGTATCGTCACGCCTTTGGCCGGGCCCGAGTCTGGAGCGATGAGAATGTCTTCCTTTTCGCCCACCGGAATCTCAGGACCACTGCCGGGAAATGGCCGTCGGGGTATGGAGCGGATCACGCTGATGGGGATGGTATGAATCTTGGGCACGGCAATGGAGTTTTCATTGTAAAAAGCCTTGTACTCTGGGTTCAATCGATATTCCTGAGACGGATGGATGGGGTAGAGCTTATCTGGCATCTTGAACCTCTTGATCGGATTTTTTTTATTATTGTTGTTTGCCAAGTTTGGTGCGAAATTGGCACGACTTGGGAAAGTCGGCTTTTCTCTCTCTCTCTCTCTTTGTAACACGGAGTTTTTGGTTGGATGATTGCCCCGAGGCAGAGGCTGGAGCCGGGCCTGCTATGGGTAGGGCAAGTCTAACGTGATAGCCTGACTAGGAATAAGCCAGCGATGGCGTGCAGGTGCCTCGGCATATTTGCAGCCCAGCCAATGCCTATCAAGATGTCGAGATGTCTCACAGAAGCCTATAGAAGGCGGTAACGCGAGCGGGGATCTGTGTTCCTGATCGACGAAAAACCCTATTCTTACACCGCTTGACCTACCAAGTCAAACATGGCATCTTGGAAATGGCACTGTCATATTCGATAACGGCCTGCCTCTCCTCAAGGGTTCCACGAGTCGTCCAAGCGCTGATCAGGACGTTAGCTCCAAGGGGCCTTTTGATGGTTGGTGCAATTGAAGGCAGAAACCCCCATAAATACCCCGTATTCCGCCCATGTTCCGTAGCATTCATAACTACGGATTAGAGGGTGCAACGCCTAGTCTGGCGTAGTGAGGGGCAGGCGGGTTCTGGAGAGGAGGGGGCAATAATGAGGGAAATGCTGCGTGTTATAGAGTTTGTGGGGGTTTCCTTGACCATTTCCTCTTGTCGCACCTTGGCTCCTAATACGTCACACGACAATCCGTCGCATGCAGTCTTGATCGCTCGTCCAAGAAAAAAAGGCCTCAAGTGACTCGTCCCTCGCTTGCTCCAGCATCCGTCGCTGTTCGCTGCTACAATCGCCATGGCGTCGTTGACCTACTACGCTGCCTCGCCCCGAGAGGAACTCGTCGCCGAGTTTGTTGGAAAGTCAATTCGCAATGTGCCCACACCGGCGGCCATCATCAACGTCGCCGCCGTGCGCAGAAACTGCAGCCGTATGCTGGATGCTTGCAAGAGCCTCAGCCTGGGCTGGCGAGCACACGTCAAGACGCACAAAGTACGGCCGGTCTACTAGCGCCTTTGCGCGAGTTCATGCTGACTTTTATAGACGGTAGAAATTACTCGCCTGCAAGTCGGCCATGACGCTTCATTTCCGGTGAATCTTGTGGTTTCGACTCTGGCCGAGGCGGAGTTTCTGCTACAAACTCTCAAGGAGTACAAGGCTCAAGGTCGGCAAGTTAATGTATGTCTCTGTGGGGGTAACTCAATCAAGAAGCAGTAGCTAATACGTGACTATTGCAGCTTCTCTACGGCCTACCCATCAATGCCAATGCAGTTGATCGCCTTGCCGTCATTGCCAGCGCTCTCGGCCAAGGCTCCGTCTCAATTCTCCTCGACGACCCTGCGCAGCTCCCCATCGCTGCCAAACTACGCTCAGCGAGCGGCGTTGTGCCCCATGCTTCGATCAAGATTGACATGGGCGGCAAGCGAGCCGGCGTTGTCGCTGATAGCGAGCGCCTCGTCGAGGTTGCCGATGCTGCGCTGAAGGCTCACCAGAATGGCCATATTGTCCTCTCTGGGCTGTACTCGCACGCTGGTCAGTCCTACGGCGGTGATTGCCGTGCGGCGGCAATCAAGATGATGGGCGACGAAATTCGGGCCATGATGGTCGGCGCAGACAAAATCAAGGCGCGCGCAGCTGAACAAGGCGTATCGAACCTCCCCGCCCTCATTCTCTCCGGCGGTGCATCGCCCACAGCCCTGTCTGTGCAGAATCTTTTGAGCCAAGACGACGCACAGGCGGCGTCTACGCCGGAGCTACAGACCGAGGTGCAGAGCTTGACGGCGCTGTTTGGCAGGGTCAGGAGCAGCGGCCATGTTGTGGAAATCCACGCCGGCGTCTACCCCACGCTCGATCTCCAGCAGCTCGCCGCGCACAGCATGTCGGCGTCGCGCCTCTCGTGGGGCGACATTGCGCTGACTATCCTGGCTCAAGTGTACAGCACGTACCCCGGGCGCGGGGCGGGTGGCACGCCAGAGGCGCTCATCGGTGCCGGCGGGCTGGCACTGGGCCGTGAGTTTTGCAAGGCATACGACGGCATGGCCTTGCTAACGCCGTGGGGGCGGCCGGGGGCGGCGCAGCCTGCAGGCGACGTGGAGGACTACGAGGGGTGGCAGGTCGGCCGGTTCTCGCAGGAGCACGGTATCCTGACGTGGGCGGCCGGCAAGCGCAAGGGTACGCCGTCGGGGCCGCCATCGGACATGTTGGAGGTTGGCCAAAAAGTGAGGCTGTGGCCCAACCATGCGTGCATCACCAGCAGCCACTTTGGGTGGTACTTTGTGGTAGACGAGGATCGGCCGGGCAAGGAGGATGAAATTGTGGATATATGGACAAAGGCGCGGGGTTGGTAAGGAATTCGGTGGCGCATAAATTCGATCATGGACGTTGGAAAAGGGGAGTCGAGTGTGCAAACGTGTTCTTGTCATGTTGAATCATGTATCCGTATTCGTACAGATTAGTCCCCCCACGAAGTTGGGGGCGCATGTGAGAAGTGTGAGAGTGGGGGGTTGCCCCAGGCTGCCTTTCCACACTGCGGGGGATGCAAACAGACTAATCTGTACATGACAAGGGCTAATAATAATAAATGATGATAAATAAATGCCATGTCATAAAATGATTGTGGCCATGATCAGGCCAACCACCTAAACGCACGGCTAGCGAGGGCATGTGATCCCTCAGCTTCCCGAGACTGCGTTGATTGTTGCCGTGTCGAAACGTTACCTTGGGCCGCGCTTGCTTAAAAGTTTGAGTAATCTCACACAAGTCAGCAGATCGGACACTTGCCCGCAGCGCAGCCTGCAGGACACTGCCTGTATCCGAGTTTCTCCACATGTCTTGCATCATCCTGGATTCTCCAGCAGAAGCTTCGCCGAGACGACCCCGACTAATCTGTAGTTGGTGCTAGTTTGCTGGCCTAGCAGCTTTCAACTTGACATCCATCCTGGCCCTGGCTCAGACCCCCCGGCTGCAGTTGTGGCGTTGTTCCTCTCAGTGACAAGGGACTTGGGTGACCCCTCCTCCATCTCGCTCCGTCTTACCGATGGACACTGTTTGACTGCCTCCATCCGAATTTTGTGCGACAATGGTAGCTCTGCAACACTGTGATAGACAAAGAAACCTATAAGTCAACTGATTCTTCAGCCTTGGACATGGTCTTCCACAGCCCTCCACACACCACCGTCATACACCCATGTCAGAAATAAGACATCCAACATCTGTTCCCAATTGGGGCCGCGTGGGGGGTCTGCAGAACAGGCTAAAATGGTCGCCGCGGGGTGCGACATTGGCAACATGATTCAAGGGCACGCAGATTAGTCGACAGATTTTCTTCTCAGTCTGAATGCAACTGAAGGGTGCCAGGCTCGATGTTATATACTCACCAAGTCGCTGATGTCGTCATGGGCAGAAGCGCCGAGAATGCCTGATGCACACTACCACAGTCGTTAGTTGAGTCGAATGGCCGGGAGCCGGATATGCCCTCAACAGCGTCACACGGGTGACGGAACAAGACAGAACAAGGAGGGGCGGGGTCAACTATTGGATGGGTATCCTTTCGTAGATTTCCTGAGTCGTCTTGGGCGGGACGGAAAGGCTACTGGTTAAGAGGCACCACTAGCGACAACGTGGATAGACCCCTTCCCACTCTCTCCTCCATCTTTCTCCAGATAAATCTTCTCTCCCCTTTTCCTTCTTACATGGTCTTCCTTATGATTATAACCGTCATAACCCCTTCCTTGTCGTTTTCCATTGGAGATTCCTCCCCATCCATAACCTACAACGCACCGATTCACACCCAACAGCCAGACGGATAATGTCACCCTCGGTGTCTTCCACCGGTGGCAACAGCGGCAGCCCTCGGCCGCTGAGCCGGGGCATCTACGTGCCGACTGTGGCCTTTTTCGACGCCGAAACGGAGGAGCTAGATACCAAGACGATTGGACGGCACGCGGTGCGCCTAGCCAAGGCTGGTGTAGCGGGCATCGCCGTGCAGGGCTCCAACGGCGAAGCCGTTCACTTACTGCATGAGGAACGGACGACGGTGACCAAGACGACACGGCAAGCCCTCGATGCCGCGGGCTTCTCTAGCATGCCGCTCATTGTCGGGTGCGGAGCGCAGTCGACCTTTGAGGCCATTCGGCTGTGCAGCGACGCGGCGGCAGCTGGAGGCGACTATGCGCTGGTGCTGCCGCCCAGCTACTACAATGGCCTCTTTGAGGGCGCCAAGACCGTGATGGACTTTTTCAAGGTCGTCGCTGACGCCTCGCCCATCGCGGTTCTCGTCTACAACTATCCCGGCGCCACGCCCGGCGTCGACATTTGCTCCGACACGCTGGCGACGCTGGCCAAGCACCCCAACATTGTCGGCTGCAAATTCACCTGCGGCAACACGGGCAAGCTGGGACGCGTGGCCGCGGCAGCCAAGGCGGCTGGCAATGATTTCTTCTGCTTTGCGGGCTCAGCCGACTTTACGCTGCCGGCGCTGGCGGCGGGCGGCGCCGGCGTCATCGGCGGTCTCGGCAATGTAGCCCCGCGCGCGTGCGTGCATGTCTTTGACGTTGCGGAAAAGGAGGGTGTCCTATCCAAGGAGGCTGTGCGTCTGCAGGAGATTGTCGCTCGTGGCGACTGGGTGGCCATTCAGACGGGCCTCGTCGGCGTCAAGGTGGCGCTCAACCAGTATGCTGGCTACGGTGGCTTCTCGCGCAGACCACTGCCACGACCGGACGTGGGAAAGACGAAAAGGATTGTGGATGGGCTCGAGGAGCTGATGGAGCTTGAGAATTCGTTGCAAGATAAAGCTTGATTGTATGTAACCTAGACTTTGTCGCGCTAGATTTTTATTACACTCGTATTCCACTGGAGATGATTCCGCAGGTGGAGGATTGCGAAAACAGTATATGGATAGCTGAGCATTGACATATAATTAAGATGTTATCGGTTATCATAGTAAATATACGTCATTTCTGATTTTCCTGCATAACTAGCCTTGGTAGAGTTGGCGACTGGCAGCTCACATTCTGATAGATGTAAGCAATGTCTTTTGTAACTAGTACATTTGTCATGTTTGTGACTTGTTCTCTTGCTTTGCATTTTTTAAATTTTCACCTTAATGCTCCGCTCGTCTGGTAGTCATTGAACAGCAGTACACTCAATCTCAACGTCGGTGTTGAGGGGCAGAGTCTTGACAGCGACGCAGCTACGGGCATCATTAGTACACATGGTGCTATAGCAATCATTGGCGGGGGTCATGGTTCTTACGTGCGGCAGGGCTTGACGTCGCCCCAGTAAGTCTTGTAGACTTCGTTCATCTTGGCAAAGTCGTCCATGTTGGCGAGGAAGACGTTGACCTTGACAACCTTTTCCAGGGTGGTTCCCGAGGCCTCGAGAATGGCCTTGAGGTTCTTGATGCATTGGTGCTGTACGAGGCGGGCGTCCCTTGTCAGCTGTGCTGAATTTCCCGGCGGCAGTCTCGTGTGTTTCGGGGGGCAGGTCAGGACTTACAGTGTGAGCCTGAATGTCGCCAGGAATAATCTGGTTGGTCTTGGGGTCCATGGCGACGGCGCCAGAGACAAAGACGAGGCCGTTGGCCTTGATGGCCTGGCTGAAGATGCCGGGGAGGGGGTTGGGGGCCTGGTCGGTGAGGACAGCTTCCTTTACGGACGCCATTGTGAGAGATGCAAAAGTGATGGTGGAAGAGGGAGGGATTAGGGGATGGGTGAGAAAATTTACGGATGGAGGGGTACTTGAGATGCGGGAGAGCAGGAATTGTCAATGGTAGGGCGTGCCGATGAATATTTTCTTTGTGTTTGTTTGACAGCATCCCACCTTTCTTGTCCAACAAGAGCCTCCCCCCTCTCTGTCCCCGCACCCAGATGGAGCTAACTGCTGCCATGGTGCATGGTGGGGGTTTTTCAGTAGGTACCTAGGTAGGTACAGAACTACCTGCGGGCGCGCCAGCTGGTGGACTAACCAAGTCATCTACAGCGGGTTACAGCGGGTTACAGCGACAGCGGGCTTAGTGGTAAACTCCCCGCAGTAATCCGTACCGCTGCCAGAGGTAAGTTTTCTAAAAGACAGAGAGACAGTCCGATCTGCAGGATTTGGTGAGGAATCGGCCAGACAAAAAAGAAAGCATAATCCCATTATGGGCATTTGGCCTTGGGCTCTGCGAAATGAGTTGTTTTATTTCGGCATCTGTACCACACAGGACCATATCGTCTGGTGATTCATTTGTCATGACGTTGCTCTAGATGGTCGAGAACTGTTCTCTTGACATATGAGCGGTGCAGTAACTACCTACCTTACCTAGGTACCTAACGTTGGAACTTTGGCTGATGAAATAAAAGCCAGGCTATCCGTAGCAGGGGCCACCAATGCATCGCCTCGACTTGACCCCCATTCAATTTCAATTACGAGCCAGCCGTGTCATGACCCCCAACGTATCCTGCAGACAAGGCTTCGCACCAGACCACGAGTTCCAGTGGGCAATAATAAATAGATATATGACCATCATGCAGCCACAGCCAATCCCCCGCCCATTGGAAGCACCAACTAGTTATAGTTAGTTGGCTAGTGGCGAGGCTTGATTGGGAGACGAGGGGAACAAGTGCCGGCATTTCTGCAGCTGCAAACGGGCTCCAACCCATCGGCATTCACGACTGATTTTCCCGAGAATTTCTGGGGTTTAACGATAAGAGACTCCAATATCTTGAAACATGTTGGTAAATCATTCGAGGTTGCTGTGCCGTTGCGATCCGGTCGCTGTTACGGCAGCCGATAACGCAAATCCTAGGTAGTTATCGTCTATCGTCGGTTCCACTGCAATTCTCAAAACATCTGTTCTCCTCCGACCGTCGGGCCCCTCGTCCAATCCAAACATCCAAACACACACCCACTGTTGAGCTGTCCGCAATTGACCAACCCTATTTCAGCTAATGAGGACATGACGGGAGCACGCCTGCCTTTGCACCGCAACGGTAAGCAGTCGTCATTCCTTTGGCCCAGCATTAGCTTATTAGGGCGCCTCGTTCCTTCACATGGTTCACAATTAGGCCTCGCCCTTCCGAGGCGCGCCTGGTTCAGAATACGACATTGAAAGCAACCGTTCCATGAGCAGAAAATAACAGGGTTGGCCGCCACTTATTACGACGACTGCAACCTTTCCACCAAGACCAATCTAGCGCAACGCCGTCGTCTTGCTGTCTAACCGTATGCGTGCCTTGCCCTGTGCTCGAGCTCACTTCTTCCTTCCTTCCCCGTTCCCTGACTAGTTATAACTAGGGTGACTTCCGGCCATCAGGTTGCGGCCTTGGCCAGAACAAGTGGTCCCTTATCTCGGGGTGCAACTGATGGCTCTGCTCGGGTGGCTTTCATGCGCATTGCCTATTAGGTTTCCTTATCGCGACCACAATCTACAGTTTCAATCGGAGCCTTTATAAGAACCCCAGCTCGACTCACAGACCGCCAGTTAGCCCAGCAATCTTCATTGAGCCCCGACAACCCCATCCTGCAACGGCGCTTGCTCACGGTGCGATCATGACGAAAGACAATAATACTGCGGATGTGGAAGCGTCCAGCAGCAAGGACAACATGGCTCACACGACCCTCTCCCACGACGATAAGCCGGAACTCATGGGGACCATGGATGACATTGCCCGAGTCATCGACCACAAAGCCGAAAGAAGCCTGGCTCTCAAGTTTGACGTTCGCATCCTACCCGTCATTGCAGTCATGTGTCAGTCATATGTACTATTCGTTACATTCGTAGCCATCTAACGACTTGTCGCAGACCTCTTCAATGCTCTCGACAAAGGCAACATTGGCAACGCACAAACCAAGGGCCTAAGCAAAGGTATGCATACAACATGCATCGCAAGCATCGCAAGCATCGCCATGGCATTAACGCTGCCATTCCAGATCTCAACTTCAAAGATGGCCAGTACAACCTCATCGTCTCCATCTTCTTCGTTCCCTACGTCATTTTCGCTCCCCCCGTGGCTATGCTGGGCAAGAAATATGGCCCGTCACGCACTCTCCCCGTCATGATGTTTTGCTTTGGCTCCATGACACTTCTTACCGCAGCCGCCCAGAACTTTGGCGGCATCTTTGCTCTTCGCTGGTTTCTCGGAATGGCCGAGGCTGCCTTTTTCCCCACGGTCATCTATTACCTCACCACATTCTACCGCCGTGGCGAGCTGGCCAGACGGCTAGCCATCTTTTATGCTGCATCCAACATTGCCAATGCCTTTAGCGGTCTGTTGGCGTTTGCCGTTTTTCATATCAAGGACAGCAAAATTCTCGCCTGGCGCTACCTCTTCATCATTGAAGGTAGCATAACGGTGCTCTTTGCCATCTTCGCCTTTTGGTATCTACCCAAGAGCGCAAGCGAGGCCAAGTTCCTGACCAAGGAAGAAAAGGACCTTGCTTTCCACCGAATCCAAGTCGACTCTTCCGCTGTTGTCGGGGAAAAGTTTAATCTCAAAGAAGCCTTGAAAATCTTTACATATCCCTCGACGTTTGCCTTTCTCGGTATCGAAATCTGTCTGGGTGTGCCTCTTCAGTCTGTCAGCCTTTTTCTGCCTCAGATCATTCAGCGTCTGCAGTTCAACACAATCAAAACTAACCTCTACACTGTGGCTCCCAACGTCACTGGCGCCGTCATGCTGTTGATTCTCGCATTCGTCTCTGATTGGACGCGCCTACGTTTTCCTTTCATAATCCTGGGGTATGCCTTTACATTTACAGGCTTCATCATATATGCCGCAATCGACGATGTCGAGAAGCAACTGCATCTTGCTTATTTTGCCACATTCATGATGTGCTGGGGAACATCGGCGCCCTCGGTGCTGCTGTCGACTTGGTACAATAACAACGTTGCTCACGAAGGCCGACGCATCACGCTGACGTCTGTCGGCGTCCCCCTCGCTAACCTCATGGGTCTTGTGTCGAGTAATATTTTCCGCCAAAAGGATGCTCCTAAATACAAGCCTGCCCTCATCACCACTGCTGCTTTTGGTGCCGCCGGCGCGACCATTACTGCTTGTCTCGGCGCGTACATGATTTTTGATAATGCTCGACGTAACCGTAGAGCAGGCCGAAAGATTGACGCGCGCGATGTACCCACGCAACGACTACGGGATGGCCCCAGCACAGACGAGTTTCGCTGGTTTCTATAGATGCATTCTCGACGCACATTTTTTGAAAGACTTTTTTGAACATATTTGGGCCATGATTTATTTAACCTAGTACATGCACCCTACCTATATCCCATCCATGTCTATATGCTGCTACTGTACAGCAAAAGATGTTTGACAATGACTCTTTTGAGCTTGACAAGTGACATCCCCGTATCCCACCCTTTACTTGTCGTCTATGGTGACGGCAAGGCCTTGCTCGCCATACCACCAGCGCCAAATGGCCTGGCAGTAGAACCACGTCTCCATGGTGCCAAAGATGCTCAGCACCACGATTAGGAGAACTTTCATGTTTTTGCTGACGCCCAGCCCGTCGAGGCTAAACTTTGGCAGCTCCGGATTCCTACTCTCCGTCTCGACTGCTGCCGGCTTTCTGGAGGGCTGCGTTGCTGCGGCAGTGCTGGTCGATATTGTCTTGTCTGATGAGGCGTCGTCCCCGGACCGGCAGCAGCGCGCGCTGGCGGACAAGCATGCGTGCCGCGCGAGGACGTGCTGCGGCAAGCGTGGACGCAGGGCCCTGCGCACGGCCAACTGCATAGGCTGTATTGACAGGTTTTTCATTGTGGTCTTGTTCAAGGTTGTTTTATGATTGTTCTGAAAGGAGTGTGTGAATGTGGAAAATCGAACAATGTCTGCGTCAGGCTCAAGGCTGGATGCGTTGTCGCTGTCGCGTCGCAGGTGCTAACTAGTACGGGCATTGCGCCGAGATGGCTTGGCCGGTTCATTTTCGTAACAGTCTACCACGCTAATAACAACATGATTCGAAGAATTCTTGGCACACTTTGTGTATCTATAAGACGTAAAGGATCAGGAGAGGGATATCTAGGTTTAAACCGATATATACATGCAATGATTGCAAGCCATGTTCCTTTTCTAGACTGCATCATCGTCATCATCATCATGATCTTGCGCATCCCGCTTACTGCATTCTCACCTCCATCCTCTGCCGCCAGTAATGTCATCGGCCTGCAAAAACAAGCCCAGCTCGCTAATCTTTTCGTCCGCCTCCCAGTGTCCATTCATGAGATTCGTGAAATACTGGTCATCAAAGATGATGTCCGGCACGTGATTCGCTGCCCCCGGAAACGTCATCATTGGCGTCTGCAGCTGCGGCGGCGACTGCGGCGTCATCTGCTGCGGCTGCTGCGGCTGCTGCTGCCATGGCATGCTCGCGCTAATGGAAAACGACGCCGGCGGCAGCGACGTCTGCGCGGCCTCGGCGCCGCCGCCGTGGGTGTTTGCCGTGGTGGCCGCGGCGCCGGAGAGGCCGTTGCCGGCGTAGAGCTGCTTGGCGTGCAGGCGGTCGGCGATGGAGGCGTCGAGGTACTGGAAAAAGATGTCGAGGACATTGTTGTTGATGCGCCAGTACTTTTGGATTTCTTTGAGGCAGATGAGGCACATTTGCGCGCGGTTCTCGGCGATGCGCCGGTTGACGCCCGTGTCGCGCCGGATGCTGATGACGTGGATGCACAGCGAGGTGAATAGACTCGTGATCCTCGAGACGAAAATATTAGTTGTACGATTTGCGGTGGAGGCCGAGGAGAATGAAGAAGACGGAATACGCACATGTGCATTTGGCCGCGGCCTAGTATGCCACTTGTATACATGTCTTCGGCGATTCGACTGATGCGGCATGCTGATGCCGTAACAATCATGCTGCTCGCGGTCTTGTCGTTGGAGTGAAGATAGCTGTTTCGGTGGATGAGGATGCGAAGATGGCTAAGCACCGTGTTAGAAATACTGCTGCTGATCGGAAAAAGCACACATCGGTACGTACTTGTATGCCAGGTGCAAGAGACACGGCCAGACCGAGGTATTCGTCTCGTCCGATAGGAAGCGCATGCTCTGCGGCAGGCTATCCTTCCACGCCTCGAGCGCATTATCCAAGCTCTCGACGTCTTTGGCCTTGGAGCCTGTCCGACCAGGAACAAAGTGCAAGTCAATAATGCGGCCGACTGCGCATTGTTAGCCGCGTGACAAACGTAGGGAGGGGAGGCAGAAAACATATGCATACTCAGCCGTGCGACTTCCACCATCTTGATGGCATACGTAATGTGCTCGGGCTTCAGCGGCGAGAGAATGGGGTGCTCGTCTAGGTCCACGTCGGGCGCCTCGAGGTCCGCGGCGCTCAGCGCCTCGATATCGCAGTCTTCATCTCTGATGCGGCTGGGCAAGCCGAGAGATGCTGCCGATTGTCGTTCGCGCACCTGGGGAAAGCTGTGAGCAAAAAGCAGGATTCTCCGCCAGACTGCGGCTGAAAGAGTGCTTACATAGATGGACCACCATATTCTTCTTCTCATTGTTGGCGTTTCTACCGTTTTGGAGACTGAGCAGGATCTGGAACGTGGTCAACAGATGCCACGCGCGTTAAAACTACTTTTGCAATACTCACGATCGATGGAGGCCGATGGACTCTGATAGAGTAATGACATTTCCCAGCCAATATCGCACATCGCGTACGTCTGACGGCCCGTTTCTCTGAAAGCTCATCAAGAACAAGGACTGGATGAGTGTGATTTCATCCCTTTCCCAGTCGGCATCAATCAGCAGCTTTGCTCGCGTGTAGAATAGTGTTTTGGCCTGAAATCGGTCACTGAGCCCCATGCCCGATATCACCGAATCGTCGCAGTATGTGCATCCGACAATTAGCATCGCATACATGAGCACCTTGGGCACCCTGTTTTCGGTGAAGCGCCTGGCCAGGTCCGCCGCGTCCACGACGGGGAAGCACGGGTGGAACCAGGTGAAAAACGCGCGGAGCGCCGGCGCGCACTGCTCCTGCGACGGCAGGTCAAAGACGCCCTCGTCGCGCAGGTACCGCAGGGTGGACTCCTTGATTCCGGAGCCCTCGGCTTGGGCTGGATTCGGCCGCTTGGCCGGGAGGTGGAACGTGTACCGGGACTGGGCCCCGCCGGGCTGGTTGGAGGTGGCATCGCCGTGCTCGCGGCCCCCGGAGACAATGGTGAGAAAGTTGGACTCGCCAAAGAAGCGCGCACCCGACGCCTTGGCCGAAGAAGCGGGCGTCGGCGACACGGGTGGACTGGCCTCGCGCGCTGCCGTCTGCTTGCGCGTGCGGTAGCTGTGGCACGCTGCGGCACTGCCAAACGGCGTAGAAGAGGAGGATGGAGCAGCGGCGGCAGCAGCAGTAGCGGCAGCAGCAGCAGAAGCAGAAGCAGAAGCGGCTGGCTGAGACGGCGACTGGGTGGTGTTGGTCGCGTGGGCCTCTCGGCGAATCTGGTCCTCCGGATCTGTGCTCTCCGCGGTGCCGGACGCAGATGCTCCATTCCGGTGGTTCTGCCTCGTTCTGGGTCCCTTGTGTCGTGGCTTGCGAGGATATCTACTCAAGCCAACAGCAAGAATTTTGCATTAGCTGGTGCCGATGTTCGTTGCAAGCATTACAGATTTGCTACTGCTCTACATTGTTTCCCGGGGGGGGGGTTCATCTTCTTGACAGTTCAACTCACCTTCCTCTTCTTGACGGAAGCACCTCACACTTGACACCAGCATCGACGCAGTTGCTGCATGGCTGCACCTCCATCACGTCGCAGCGCACACGTCGCGAGTTGCAGACGGTGCAGGCATGCTTGGCCCGCGCTTTTCTAGCCGACGAAGCGGCTTCGGTCGCCGAGGGCGACGGCGAAGGCATGCGTGTGCTCATGCAGTTTCGTTTCGTTGGAATCGGTCCTAAAATTGAGCTAGTTTCATGGGCGCGCAACTTTTTCTCTCGATTGTCGCCTAATTTGGTCGCAAAAAGAAACACCCCCTTGTAATGAGTGATTGATTTTTGCTGTGATGTAGGAGGCAAGTAACCGAGATTGAGATGCCGAAAGCGCGGCCCACTGTTGACCTACGTAGACTCGCTCCCACGCCTAAGTCGTCGCAAAGGCTCGCTCAGCGTCGGCAATTACTTGACACTTTACCAAGGCAAATTTTGCACTTCGTTTTGGCGTACTCTTACTTGTGAATTAATTTATGAGCATTTCTAATAGCTTCTAGGCAAGCGCAGCACTTTTTCGCTAATGTAGTTGAGAATCATTTCGCGGCTCACGGGCGCAATGCGAGGCACCAGACACTCGCGGAACCAGCGCTCAACATGGTACTCTTGCGCGTAGCCCATGCCGCCGTGTGCCAGAATCGCCCTCTCGCAGGCCGTGAATGCAGCCTCGGCCGCCAGGTACTTTGCGCTGTTGGCCGCCACGCCCACGGCATCCTGCTTGATGGACCCGTCGCCCGCCTTGCTGGCCTCGTCGTATAAGCGCGCCGCGTGGTACGTTGCCAGCTTGGCCGCCTCGAGCCTCATGTACGCATCGGCCAGCGGGTGCGCGACGCCCTGGTTCATGCCAATCGGGCGCTCAAAGACGACGCGCTCCGACGCATACTCGGCTGCCTTGGCGACGGCCGCGTAGCCCAGCCCGAGGGCCTCGCCGGCGAGGAGGCAGCGCTCGGCGTTCATGCCGTGCAGGATCATCTGGAACCCCTTGCCCTCTTGGCCGATCAAGCTCGACGCGGGGACCTTGTAGTCTTGGAAAAAGACTTCGTTGGCGTCGACGGCGCGCCCACCCATCTTGCGAATCTTGCGCAGCGAGAGGCCGTCGTCGGCCGCCTTGTTGTCGAGGAGGGGGATGCAAAACAGCGACAGCGCCTCGCTCGGCTTCTTGGCCTCGTCGCGCGGCGTGGTGCGCGCGAGCAGAATCATGCGCGACGCCACTTGTGCGCACGTAATCCAAATCTTTTGCCCCGTGATGCTGTAGTGCCCGCCGTCGTCGCTCCTCGTGGCCCTCGTCGACAGCCGCAGCGTGTCCAGCCCCGCGTTGGGCTCAGTCACGCCAAAACAGACGCGCCACTTGCCCGAGATGATGTTTGGAATTGTCTCGTCGAGCTGCGCGCGGGAGCCAAACTTGGCGAGCGGCTGCGTGGCGTAGACGTTGGCGTGGATGGCCTGCGCGCCTGCCATGCCAGCCCCGGACTCGGCAATCGTCTGCATCATCATGGTGGCCTCGGAGATGCCCAGGTCAGCGCCGCCGAGCGACTCTGGCAGCGCGATGCCGAGCCATCCTGCCTTGGCCATGGCTGCGTGGAACTCGTGGGGGTCTTGCTCGGTCTGGTCCTTTTCTTGCCAGTATGTGTTGGGGAATTCGGCGCATATCTGCGAGACAGCTTCGCGAACCATGAGCTGGTTTTCTGTGAAGCCCGTCGTCTCCATTATACGCAGCGGCCTGGTTGTGGACAGGCGACGCAGCGGCACAGTGCCCTTGACAGCACTGTGCCAAGCTGTAGATGGGTGCTGGGTACAGACTTTCGCCCATTGGCGCCCAAGGACTCGTGTAGACGGCCACATTGTGACTGGGGGAAAGAAGAAGATGTTGAGGTTCAAGCAGTCGCTCTGGTCGCTTTCTTATCTAGCTGCTAACTAACAAGTCTGGGGTAATGACGTCGATCAAGTACCCGATCGGGCTTTTGACCAACGCTACTAGGCGGAAGAAGCCGAGCTCCGTGGCCCGTTACTTTGGGAGCAGACTTATAATCTTTGTTCTTTCTTGAGCAGTCCTTTGATGAATAAACTAGTGATAACATAGAGAAAATTCCTCCAAGCCAGCGGCTGGCACCCTCTGTATCGGCAAACACAGCTCAACATCCTCGCCCTTTAAGTCCTGGAACACCCGGGAATATTCGCGCTGGTTGCTGCGTTAGCTTTCTGCAGCTTGAGCAGAGCCCATCTTAACTCACGCTGGCGATTGAAATGAAATCAGGATAGATGCCGTCAATCTTCATCTTTCTGCGGACCAAGTCTCCCACTCCGCCTAGCAGGCTCACGACAGTGGTGATTTTACTGTCCCATGTAACTAGTGCCGACACGAGCTTACCGTCAACTCTTGTTGACTCGGTGCTGCCGTATGGGTCTAATGAGACAGTCAGCAAGTTTTCCTCTTTCAAAGGTACCAGGCTGTCTGTACTCTGCATCTTTTTTCCCTGGAGCATATTCCACCACCAAGCAAGGCCAACCGACTTGTCAACCATGATGGTGGGCCACGCCGCATAAGGTGTAATGACGTCGTGTTCCTGCTCCTTTTGGCTGGCGACGGAAACAATACCGGCTGGGGAAATGTATCCGGTGATTTCATCCGTGGTTGGGTCGGTCGAGTTGTTGACCGAGGCGAATAGGCCTGGAGCTCGGGTGACTATGGAGTTACACGTTCGCACTCGTTCGGCGTTTTGGTGCAAGCGCCTGACCGGTTGTTAGACATAGTGATCAAGATGATTTTCGACTCGACTTACCGGATAATGTCAATGCCAAAGTACGGGAGCTCCAAAATCTTCCATGGCTCATGGCCTGAAAACCAATAACCTAACCGTGTTAACTTCCGTAATGCTCTTGCTTACTATAAGCGTACCCTGTTCAACAGTGATTGGGCCAACACCGCCCATGTTGTATTCAACGCTGACCAACTTGTCACGTTTGGCCACCCATAGCTTCATTTTCTCGTCTTTGGACAATCCGCTGAAGAACTCTATAAAGTATGTAAAGAGCTCTCCCTCGTATGGATCATCCAAGTAAGCAGGGCTCTCGCACGTGTACGACTGCCTCGGGTCATTGACTAGCAATTTCTGGTCACCAATCTTTGTCACAGCACAAACATGGCCGTCACCCTGGTAAAAGACCTTGTCGACGGTGGTCTTGGCATAGTCGAGCCACTTTTGCCATTCAGCGGCAAGCCGACGGTGGGAAGCCTTGCAGCTTTTTTCGAGGGCGCTGATGCAACCATAGACGGCCCAAAGTAATTCGCTATTCATGTGTATTAGTGTCTAGTGAATCAATATAGTAGCTCCATTGTGCCAAGTTTTTATTTACCCATTGTCTAGTCCTGGGACTCGACCGACCCAGTCCCAGGTCGGCTCGATATTCTGCGAGCTCGTAGTCATCCAAGGAATGAAGCCGCCGAACCCGGGATAGGTTGCGTTGAATCTCAAGTACGTCTCAAGTTTCGTCTCCATAATGGAGACGGCAATCTGTGGCGCTTTTTGGGGGTTCCCGGGCGAAAGGAACCGAGCTGCTTTGGAGGACCCGGCAATGGCGTGAGCATAAACCATTATTTGGAGCGCCTGTTCAATTGTGAGTATTATTTGCACAATTTTATAAGTTGGAGACGTCACTTGGCACTTGCCTCCTTGCTTGCAGCGCTGAATGGGTGTTTCTTGGTGCGTTCCCCCGTCACCCAGTCCAGCTGCGTACCATCGTATGTCATGCCATTGGCGGAATTGTAAGAAACGTCATTTTGGTGAAATTGACCCTCCCAGTAGAGGAGATGCCATTCGAACTGATCCGAGTTCTTTACAACCTCATCTTGAGTCCAATCTAGTGCAAATCGGCAGGATGGTGGGGAAGATGACGGCGTAGCAGTAGCCAGCCTGGATACCAGACCCGACCACAGCAGACACCACGAGGCAGTCAGCATGACCGAGTACAGTCTGTGCAGTGGCCTGTGAGGCTGCAATCCATCCAGTCTGGGAAACTCGTGTCGAACAAGACTTGGCTAGTTACTGCAGACTGCGGGCTCGGGTCCTTTTATGCCATTGCGCTCCGTGCAGGCGGGCGAATTCCGCAGACCGAGTTAGAGTTGGCCAACTATGTACTAGTACTCCATAACAGGGAGGGCTTCATGTGTCACCGTTGCAACTATATTGCATTCTACCGACTACTATCTTATAATATCCTAATAATACCACCCAATGCGCATCCAGCTAGCCTTTTTCCATGCAGCTGAGCAGGTTACTGTGGAGCAGAGGGCGGAAAAACTTGTGCGCCTTGGTTACTTGGTGTCAGCATCCGTCCAGGGCTCTCCGTTTGCTGCCTTTTTTCTCCCGTGCTTCGACAGCTTCTCTGAACGGAAGTCGAGCCCGCTCCCGAAAACTCAATAGTATATCTTGAAGCTGCGCCCCGAATTCATCGTCATCGTCTCGAAATTCTCCCCTCATTCTAGGACACATTCTATTTCTCCGTCATGTCTGGGCGATGGCTGGGTCAGTGGCTTCAGCCTCGGACGTTGACGCTGCTGCGCCGCCAGTGGTGAGGGAACGAAGACAGCTCGGCGCTAGAGCCTGCGACCGATGTCGTCGGAGAAAATGCAAGGTGAATTAATGTTTTTCTCCGAAACCGCCGCTTCTGCTATGGCTAGACCCTCCAACTAATGCTCCAACGTTATCCTGCAGTGCAATCTTCCGCCCTCTGGTAGCTGTGCGCAATGCCTTGCCGCCAAGACAAGCTGTACATTTAATCTTCCGACGGCGCGAAGGGGCCCGAAAGCAAAGAAGAAGGCAATTCCCGATAGCAATATTCTGAGCTTTTCAGAGGTCCCCCCACTGAGGTTTGATGATGCGCCGTCGTCTAGCAGTCTCACTTTCGGCACTTCAGCGCCACAGGGGCCTTGGAGGTCGGCAAGCGCCGGTATAATTGATAGTAATTTGCTACCACGCATCACGACAACAACTTCAACTTCTCTACGCCCAGATGCAGACAATGTAAAGGTGCCGGTTCTCCAGAGATGGAGGAGCTTGGTGGATGAGACTACAGCCCGTGGCCTGGATTTTGACGCAACATTGAATCAATGCATAGAGCTCTTCTTTGACTATCTATACCCTCTTACACCTCTTGTCCACGAAGCTAGTTTTCGGGACAACCTGGCCTACTTTGTCCCATCGGACCGCGCGCCACACCTGGAGCGATGCCCCGAAGCTGCATTCACGCTCATCACTGCCGTCTGTGCAGAGGCGGCATTTCTCCTACCAAAAGATATTTTTCCGAGCGGCGAAACCGTTGCCGGCGTTTTCCTGCAAGCCTCCCGAAACTGTCTTGCCGAGTACCTCGAGGCAGACCTCGAGAACCCCAACGCAAGCTCCATCACCATCCGGTACTTTCACTCAAACTGCGTCCATGCCTCTGGCAAGCCCAAGTTCTCGTGGCACATTTTTGGAGAAGCCACGCGGCTGGCCCAGGTCATGAGACTGCATGACGAGGCCAGCTACAAAGGTCTCTACCCAATCGAGGCAGAGATGCGGCGCCGCGTGTTCTGGATAGTGTACATGGGCGACAAGTCGGCCGCTATTCTCAACAGTAGGCCAATCACCATGCACAAGTACTCGTTTGAGTGCGGCATCACGGCCGCGTACCCTACTGGCATCGAGGAAGAGTCGCAGGCGCCGATTTCTCCAGACAGCGTTCGCTCGATGGAACCTGCTGCTACCAGGCGCCAGAAGCTCATACTCGGCTTCAATGCTAATATCCGACTCTGGGGCGCGGCGTCTGATTTACTGCTCGCCTTTCGCATCATGGAAGACCAGTCGCAGCTCTCAAGGGGAGACGACGGTCTGATCAACACCCTGAGCGCAAGTCAACGCGAGATTATTGATCCGCTGTACATTTCATTCATTACCAGTTTAGATGATCTGCCACCCTTTCTACAGTCGCATTCTTTGACGCCAGGCTCGAAATCCGAGACTTTCGAGTCGCAGCAGTTTTTGATACAGTGTGCAAATCTTCAAGTGTCGATGCATTGTTTACGAATGGTCATTGTTCAAAAGTTTGAGCACTTGGCATATCTCACTGCTGGCATAGAGCAGACAGATGTTCAAAAGACTGACATTGTGAGGGACGCGCTGCGGGTCATTCATGAGGTGCCGTTTTGGGCTATTCAAGTAAACGGCGAGCCTCATGTAAGATTTTGCCGAGGATGATTATCCTTGACCTGTCATGTAGCATCAGCTAACATGTTTACAGGTAGAAAAGCTTCGATTAATTGGCGCCAGCTTAATGGCGATAATTCATCGGAATCCAGATTCGCCAATTGCGGCACGCGCTCGTGGGGACTTTGATATTCTGTTGGATGTATTGACGAGGCTAGATTCCAAGGCGTCCGATGCACTTCGCAACAATTCCTCTTGGATATTGTAATGTATATTATTTTCCGATCAATCTGTACTCTATCGATGATTTTCTGATTTTCTGATTTTGTGTCCAATCTCTGTACTCTTTCGACGATTTTTCAACTCTGTACTCTATCGGTGACATGACATGTTGGAGTGCATTCTCAATCAATAGATTGCTGCCTCTCCGCAATCAGTCCTTGCAGCAGCAGTGCCGACTTCTTGGGCGTTCGCTCCAACGTGTCGTAGTCTGTGTATGTAACACCAAATCTCGGACCAAAGCCGTCGGACCATTCTATTCCATGTCAGCTGTCGACATCGAGCACTCGCAAAAGAGATTCCTCACCAAGATTATCCATCAAGGACCAGGCAAAGTACCCACTAACGATTGAACCGTCGTTTCTGGATCTGCCAATGGCATCCAGATGGTCTTTGAAGTACTGAATTCGGAATGGGTCGTTGATTGACTCACTCTTACTCATTCTATCTTCTCCTGGGCAAGGACATCCATTTTCTGTAATATAGATGGGCTTTTTGTAGAGATGATGTACCCTGGTGAGATGTTTTTGAAACATTTCCGGACACGATCGGAGCCAGTGCACGCCGCTCTCTGCGCCTACAGACTCTCCGTTGTTATTGCTCTGGAGCTCATCAACGTGGCCCAAGACATCGGTTCCTGACGCGGCTCCTTGTTTGTGCCTTGCAAACTGTGACGTGTAGTAATTCATTCCGTAAAAGTCTGTTTCAGCAGCTGCGAGCGCCGCAAACTCTTGTTCCGAAAAGGCAGGTAAGCGGCTTCCCAGCTGCTTCCGCATGCATTCGGGATAGTCTTTGGCCAAGCTGTAGAAAATGTCAGTACCAACTCTTGATTGAACTCTGTGGTGGACTTGCAAGATGGGATTCGCAAACCACCCAATGTGAAATTCCATGCGACGCTCAGCTGCTTCTGCGTCGCGGCCGTCATTTGCGTCCCACGGTTCGTAGTAATCACCATTCAGCGAGATTCCAATCGTCCCACCCTGACGTGGACGAAAGTCTTGGTTGTACGCAATGACGGCGCGAGCATGGCTCATGATCAACGCCTTTCCAACAATCCAGGGCTCTCTTGAAGTGTCGCCTTCAGTGCATTCGAGGTTGGTGCTGCTTCTTCCTGGAGCATTGCCTCCAGTTGCGTAGCCCTGTTGTACAAGTCATGTTGTGTTAGCTGTCCATGCCCTGCACGAGAATCTGTATTTCCACGTACGTATATGGCTTGTATCCAAGGCTCATTTATTGTGATCCAGCGTTTCACACGATCACCAAACCTTTTGTAGCAAACTCGGGCATATCTCTCAAAGTCCTTCTGGACTTGCTCCAGATTCAGCCATCCACCGTAGCGGTCGTGCAGTGCTTGCGGCAAGTCCCAATGATAGAGAGTAACCCAGGGCGTGATCCCACGACGCAAGAGAGAATCAATCAGCTGGTTGTAAAAGGCAATGCCCTCTTCATTGACAGGATCATCTCTTCCTCCCAGCGGTATGATTCGTGACCAGGCAATGGAGAAGCGATAGGCGCGGGCTCCATACTTGCTCAGCAGGTCAAAGTCGTCTTCAAACCTGTGATAGTGATCACAGGCAACGTCGCCATTGGCATTTTTGGTGCGTGAGGGCTCAAGATGGCAAAATGTATCCCAGATGCATTTCCCGCGACCACCCTCACTTACCGCACCCTCGATCTGGTAAGCCGCCGTGGCAAACCCCCATTCAAAGTCGGGCGGGAGAGCCGAGGTCGTCATTGCAGTTCTACCCCACGACTCGTCCCTGATGAATCTGGCAGTAAATGGTGGCTCGAATCAGCTTGCGGGAATACATCTTGATCAGGCAATGGCGAAGGATATATAGCGCAGACATTCGGGCCGGCTGTTGGGATCAGCCTAGTGTCAAGTTCGGGGCGGGTCAACTTTGCTGCTCGAGGTAGTTGAAGCGAAGCTGTCTCGATGACGGTTTTTTTTTTTTTTTTTTTAATTCTCCGGCCTCAACTGGTACCTCTGTAATCCGTACGGGGTAGTGTT
>JAAHCF010000168.1:0-57010 GCA_038367545.1 Beauveria asiatica | reverse complement strand
ATTATAAAATATTATATATATAAATATTTTTAAATAATTAAATATTAATTAATATTTATTTTAATTATTTTAATTTTTATAAAATTATATATATAAAATAATTTTTATATTTTTATATTTTTTTATTTAACTTTTATATTAATAAAATTATATATATAAAAAAAAGGCCTTTATAATATAGTAGTTCTATACTAAAGAGTTTTATATAGATTAGTATATAGATTATTAGTTTAAATTTAACTAGAGGTACCTCTTTCTAATTCTTTATTTTTCCTAAAAGCCTAGTATACTAAAAATAAGTAATACTATAAGAGATTAAATAAAATATAGATTAAAGTAATTATAAGGTCTAAGTTAGTAAAAGAATATTATTAGGTATATACTAACTACTATACTATAATAATTATTATTATAATAATATAAAATTATATATAACTATTATAAATAAAAGAGTTAAGAATTTAGGGGGGACTTAAATATATATATAATAAAAAGGTAAAATTAATATATCTAGTAGTATAAGTATTTTTAGAAAAGTAAAGATAATATATATATATATATTAAAAGTATAGCTTAAAGACTTACTATTAGAAAATTATTATATAGTAACTATTAATATCTACTAAAAGTAGAAATATTAATATAAATAAGTATAGAGTATAGGTTTTTATTTAGGTTAGGTATAATATAGGTATAGTAAGGCGCCTTAATAGTAATAGTTTTTCTTATACTATTAAAATTATAGAGGTACCTAATATCTTATAAGATAAGAGGGGTAAATTAATAATAATATATAAAAAAGAATTATAAAAAAATAAAATAGTATTTAAAAAAATTAAAACTTTAAAAAAGGCTTATATAAAAATATATATTAACTTTAAATATATATTAAAATTAATAATTAAAATTTTTTTTAAATATTTAATAATTACTAAAATAAAAAAATATATTAAATAAAAAAAAAGGTTAATAAATAAAATATACTTTAGAAAATTATAAAAGATTATATTTTTTTTATATAACTTTTATTATTTTATTTAATATTTATAATAAAAATTATAATAAAAAATTAATTTTATTTTTTAATTAATTATATTAATTATATTTTAAAAATAAATAAAAGTAAATAATAAAAGATTTTTTATAAGTTTATTTATTAATATTTATTTAATTAGAAGATTATTATATTAATTAATCTTTTTAGTATTTTTATTATAATTATAATTTTTAAATATTAATATATTATAATTTTATATTAATTTATTAATTTTTATTAATTCTTAAATAAATAAATTAATTATTATTATAAAAGATATTATAAAGAACTTTAAACTTAAGTTATATTTATTTTTAAAAAGTATTTAAATATAATTATTTTCTTTATAATTTAAAATAATAATAATAAGTATTATTATTTATATAAAACTATTTTTTTATTTATATAAACTAATACTATTACTATTAATAGGTAGAATAGGCTAGAAAAAGTGGCTAATATAAGCTTAGAAAGGTAATAACTCTTAAAAATTAATATAAATATATTTTTAATTAAATTTATGAGTACTAAGAGCCTCTATAAGGAGGTAATAATAGTAGTAGTAGTAGAGGCGAGTATATAATAGTAGTAGATAGGGTAAAAAAATAGAGGTACCTAGATACTTTTAGAAACCCTTAGTACTACTTATAAATTATCTATATAAATAGTAAAATAGTTTTATATAAATAGTAATACTTATAATAATTTAGTTTTTATAATTAAAATAATAATTACTAATTATTTTATTAATTATAAAATTATAAAATTATTTTAAAAAATTATAATATATAAATTTTTAATTAAAGTTCTTTATATTTAAATTATTTTTATATAAAATATTATTTATTATATAAAATATTATTTATTATATAAAATAATATTATTTTATTATATTTATTATATTTAAGATAAAAATAATATATTTATATATTTTTTTTAAGTAAAATAAGTATAATTCTTTAAAATAATATATTAATTTAAAATTTAAAAAAATCTTTATAAATTTAAAATATTATAATAAAAATTAGTCTTTTAATTTATAAAAAGCTTACTTTAGTTTAATTATATAAATTATTCTAATAAATATCTTAAAAGTAATTAATAAATAACTTTATTTATTATATTTTTTAATTTTATATTTTAAAAAGTATTTTAAATATTAAATTAATATAAATTAAAATTATATTTTATTATTAAAACTATATTTATTAAAAATATTTTAGTAAAAAAAAATAATAATATATATATTATTTTTATTTAACTTATTTTAAAAGTCTTTTTTAATTATAATTTAAGCTTAATATTTTATTATTATACTTTAAAAGTTAAATTTATATATAAATATTTATTTAAGTAATATTAAATAATTTATTTTAGTTAATAAATACTTAATAATTTAAATTTTTATTATTTTTAAAATATAAAGTTCTTTAATAATACTCTTAAAAAATCTTCTTTTATTTAATACCTTTTAAACTTTTTCTAATTTCTTAAAAATAATACTAAATTATTTATATATAATCTTTAATAATCTAATTTACTTAAAAATATATTTTTACTATTTTTAATAATAATATATATATTAGAACTAGAAAGGTATAATAGATTATATATATATAAAAAGTATTATTATTTATATAATACTATTTTATTATTTATATAATATTATATATTAATTATTAATAGATTTTTTAAGGTATTTAAGTTTATAAGTAAATTATATAGTAATTAAAAGTATTTTTTAAAATAATATAATATTAGATTTTTTTACTTATTTACTATTATATATACTTATTACTATTATTATTATTATTATTACTTCTTATAAAGGCTTTTAATATTTATTAATTTATTTAAAAAATAGATTTTATTAATATATATATAATTAACTAAATAAAAGATTATTTTATATTAATAATAATCTTTATTTAACTAGTTAAACTTATAACTTTATATAATATATATTTAAATATATTACTTATATATTATATTAATTTAATTACTTTAATAACTTAGATTTTATTTATTAAAGTATTATTAATAATTAAATTAATAATAATATTATTTTATTAGTTATTTATATATTTAATACTAATATTTTAATATTAATAATAGCTTAAGACTTATTATAAAAGTTTTAAATAATATTAAAATATTATATTTAATAAAGAAGTTTTTTAATATTTTATAATTTAATTAATAATTAAATTATATTAAAAAAAGTAAAATTCTTATTAAAAGTTATTATAATTACTAATAAATATATATTATATTTTAATTAATTATATTATTTATTAGAATTATTTATTTATATTAATATATATAAAGTAATTTATATTAATTTATATATTAGTATTTATTTTTAATTAAAAGTAATTAATAATAAAGGTTATTAAGATATTTAAATAAAACTATAGTTTTATTATACTTATATATAAAAAGCCTAAAAACTTAGTATATTATAATTATTAAAACTTTATTAAATTAATTTTAATTAAAATCTTATATTTAATAATATATTATTATAACTATTTTTATTTAATAATCTTATTTTTTATATTAAATATTACTATTTATATAGAGTTATTTTACTATTTATATAAAGTTATATATACTACTTAGCTAGTTCTACCTATACTAGTATAATACCTCTATTTTAGTATATATATATATATATATAAATTCTAATATACTTAAAAAGGATTACCTAAATAACTAGAATTTTTTACTACTTCTACCTCCTTTTTCCTTAAATAATAATACTATAATATAATAATTAATAACTATATATATTTTCTAGTCTAGAAGAGCCCTTTTTCTAGCCTAGAAAAGCCCTTCTTCTAGCCTAGAAGAGCCTTTTATCTAGCTAGCTATATATATAGTAAAAATATGTTTTTTAACTAAATTAGTGACTATTAAAAGCCTCTATAAAAGGTAGCAGCGGCGGCAGCAGCAATAGCAGTAGTAGCGATAGTAGTAAGGAGGGGTTATAGCTAGTAGATATTTTTAAAGATATTTCTAATTTATATATAACTTACTTATAAAGTAAGGTATCTTTAAAAATATATTAGTTATTTATATATAATTTTATATAAATAATAAAATAGCTTTATATAAATAATAATACTTTTTATATTTAATAATTTATATTAAATAGTTATATAAATATAAAAGATTATTAGTTTTAATTATTAGAATATTTTAATATTTTTATATATAATTTTAATAAAAAAATTAATATATTAATTAAAAGTCTAATAATAATTAATTAAATATTTAATTTATTAATATTTTATTAAAAAGTATTTTATTATAATATATTATAAAATTATAGATTATTTTTAGTATTATATTTTTTTTAAATTTAATTTTTATTAATATTTAAATTTTCTTTTTATATTATTAATATTTTTATTATATTATAAGTATTTTTAATTATTATTAAATATTAATTTTTAAGACTTATAATTACTTTTACTTTAATTTTTTTAAAACTTTTTATTATTATTTAATTTAATTTATTAGATATTAATTTTAACTTAAATATTATTATTAATATAAAAAATATATAATTATTATTTAATATCTAATTAAATTATTAAAAATACTTTTTTAAATATAAATTTATTATTTATTATAATAATAATAAATTAAAAAATATTAAAAGCTTATTAAAATTATTTAAATTAAGTTATAAGTTAATTATAAGTTTTAAAGATTTTATTATTAATAAATCTTTAATAAAAATTAATAATAAAACTCTAATTATTTAAACTAATAACTTAAAATAAGTATATTTTAAATTAATTTTATATATATTATTAAGTTTAATAATATAAAAATAATAATATTATATTTTTTAATATTAAAAATAAATTTAAAATATAATTATTAAAATATTTTAATTATATTTAATATTATAATAATAATTATTTTATTATAAAATTTATATTTATTATTAAATTAAAATTAAGTTATTTAATTATTTAATTTTAATTTTTTAATAATTATTATAAATATTTTTATTAATAAAAAAAACTATAATTTAAAGTATATTATATAAAAAATATTATTATATTTTTAAGTAAATAAAGTTTTTAATAAAAATAAGCTTTTTTTTAACTTTTTTTAAATTAATTATTTTATATTAAAGAATTAAGTAATTTAAAAAGTATAAAAAAATAATTATATATATTATAAATTATTTTATATATTTATTTATTATTTAAAATAATAATTATTTTAATATTAATTTTAAATATATAATAAACTTTTTAAAAACTAATCTTTTAAAGCTTTAAGGCTTATAAAAGTTAATAATAACTTTTATTATAAATAATTTAATAATATATAATAATATAATTATTATTAAATTAATATTTATTAAAAATACTATTTTTAATAATTATAATATTATTTAATTAATAAAAATTATATAAAAAAAATTCTATAAAGAATTAAAAAATAATACTAGTATTAGTAATAATAGAATTTAAGACTAATTATAGTCTTTTAATATTATTATAATATTATTTAAAAGAAAAAAGAAATAAAAATAATAATTATAAATTAATATAAATAAAAATAATTAAAATTTTAATTATTTAAATAGTTCTTTTTAAATATATTTATTTTAATATATATATATACTAAAATATAAATATTATATTAATATAAATAAAATTAGATATTTTTAATATAATTAAGAAAGTAAAATAGTTTTATATATAATAATATTTATATAAAAGTATATAAAAAAAGAAATATAATAATATAATTTTATATTATATTTAATTTAATTTAAATTTTTAATTAAAATATTTATTATTATAAAGAACTTAAGCTAAATATATATATTTAATATTACTAAGTTATAGGCTAATAAGTCTATACCCCTAGTATAGACTATTAAAACTTATAAGTAATAGCCTAGTATAAGGAGAACTTTATTCTCCTTTCTTTCTTTTTATTAAGAGAATTAATAATTATTATAATATTTATATATAAATACTATAAGGCTAGTCCTTAATAATTAATTTTCTTTATTAATAGTATTAAGATCCTCTATTATAAAGGACTTTTATAAAATTCTTTTATAATAAAAATCTAATAAAAACCTATAAGAAATTATAAAAAGAATATATAATCTTAGTAAATTAGAATATTAAGTAAATAAAAAATATATAACTACTTATAAAATAACTAACTTACTTATAAAGTAATTAAGTAATAACTACTAGTAAAATATTAATATTATTATTAATTATATTAGTTACTTTTATTATAAAAATAAGATAAAAACTATTTTATTAAAAAAATAATATAATAATAATTAAAAGACTTTTATAAAGAAAAAAAATAATTATTTATAAACTAAAGATTAATATAAAGTTTATTAGCTTACTTAAAATATAATTTATATATATTTAAATAAACCTTAATATTTAAACTTAACTTAAAGTAATAGTTTATTTTAAAATAAAAGGCTATAAAAGTAAATTAAACTTTATAGTCTTTTTAATATACTTAGAAATAGTATTTAATAACTTTTACTAATATAAGATTATAATTATAAAACTTAATTATTTTAAATAAAAAAAGAAGAAACCTTTTTTTTACTTTTTTATATATTTTAAATAAAAGCTTATTTTAGCTAATAGTTTATTTTAAAATAATAAAGTTAAGTTTATTAAGCTTTAATTAGTTCTTTTTAATATAATAAAAAGCCTAATAATAAGTTGAAGGATTTTTAAAATAAATTATAACTTTATTATATAAGAATTATAAAGGCTATTAGTAAATTTAAAATTTTATTAAATTAAAAAATAATATAAATTCTCTTTTTAATAAAGTAATATAATTTAATAAACTAATTAAGAAGGAGATATATTAATAAGTAATATTAATATCTTTTAAATTTTAATAATAATTAATATAAAACTTATATTTTCTTAAGAGCTTAAGAAATATATAAACTAGGTTTTAAATAAAACCTTTTAAAGGTATAAAAAAATAAGTATTTATTTTTATTATAACTAAGATAATTATAAGATTATAAAATACTATTTACTTTCTACTTAATATCTTAATATAAGAGTTAATTAAGTTCTTATATAAATAAATAATAAAATTAAAAAAAGTAATTTAAAAAAAAAAGCTTAAAGAAAAAACTCTTTTTAGGCTAATAATTAATAAATATATATATATAAGTTATAATAAAAACTATTCCCCTAATAATAATAATATAAGATAATATAATTAATAAAATAAATATAAATCTTTTTTTATATTAATTATTTTAAAAATCTATATTTTTATAAATATTTTAATAAAAATAGGTTATAAATATTATAAAATTATAGATAAAGATATAACTATTATATTATACTTTTAATAAATATTATTATTAATAAAATAAATAATTAAAATAATAATAAAAGATTCTTTAAAATTCTAAATAATATATATAACTAAAATATAAGTAAATATTAATAGTTAAATATTCTTAGTCTTTTTTTATATAATCTCTATACTCTCTTATCTTATAATACTAAGATTACTTTAGGTTACTTATTATAAATTACTCTTATTATTATTATTAATTTACCCCTATTATCTTATAAGATATTAAGTACCTCTATAATTTTAATAGTATAGGAAAAACTATTACTATTAAGGCGCCTTACTATACTTATATTATACCTAACTTAAATAAAAACCTATACTCTACGCCTATTTATATTAATATTTCTACTTCTAGTAAGTATTAATAGCTACTATATAATAATTTTCTAGTAATAGGTCCTTAAGCTATACTTTTAATATATATATATATATTATCTTTACTTTTTAAAAATATTTATATTATTAAATATATTAATTTTACTCTTTTATTATATATATATTTAAGTACTCTTTAAGTTCTTTACTCTTTCTTCTTATAATAGTTATATATAATTTTATATTATTATTATAATAGCTATTATAGTATAGTAGTTAGTATATACCTAATTACTTTTTTATTAACCTAGACCTATAGTTATTTTATAATATACCCTATTTAATCCTTTATAGTATTACTTACCTTTAGTATATTAGGCTTTTAAGAAGAATAGAGAATTAAAAAGGGGTACCTTTAGCTAGATTTAAACTAATAATCTATATACTAACCTATATAGAACTCCCTAATATAGAACTACTATACTATAAAGGCTATAAATTACTTTTAAATATAAAGTAATATTATATTTACCTTAGGTTTTCTTTAGGGGAAATAATATATACTATTAATAAATAATAAATAACTCTTAACTTAGTTTTATTAAGTAATAAATATTTCTATAAATAACTAAAATAAGATTTTAATATTAATTAAAAAAATATTTATTTTTATTATAAGTATTTATAAGCTTAATATTATCTTTAAATATAATTTAATAACCTTTAAGTTATTACTAGTAATATATTAATAATATAAGAAGTTATTTAAAAAAGAAAATATAATAATACTATTTTTATATTATAAAGAATTTAATTATAATATAAAAATAAAGATATAAGTAAATAATTCTAAAGAATAGTTATTATATAAATAACTTTATTAAATACTTTATAATTAGCTCTTTAAACTTTAATAATAGCTTATTATTTTACTAAATAAAGACTAAATTAGAGTAAGCTTTTTTTTTATTATTAAACTAATTTTATTTATAAAGAAGTCTAATAATAACTAATACTTTTATATAAATTACTAAAGACTAAATATTATATTAAAGAATAACTATTACTTATTATTATTAATTAAAAAAATACTTTATACCTTTTTTACTATAAAGTAATTTATAAAGCTAAATATTTACTTAGTTTTTTATAAGTTATAAATAAAGCTTAATATAAAAAGTATATAGCTTTTAAGATATATTTTAGACTTTTTAAATAACTAATTTATTCTTTTAGTTTATTTAGTACCTTAATTATATTTTAATATTATATAAACTATACTATATTAGTTAGATTTAACTACCTCTAGGGTTTACTTATAAGGAATAGTATAAAAGGATAATATCCTTCTATAGTTTTTAAAAATAACTTTTTTACCTTTTTTATATTTAATTTCTATTATTTACTTTATAATTAAGAGCCTTATATAGTTTTCCTTAGTCTTTAATAATATCTTTACCTAATATAAAACCTTTAATAACTTAGTAAATAGTAATATTACTAATTATTTAAGCCTTTATTTAATATTATACTTTTTTAACTTTATAAACCTCTTAATTAAAAGTTAATAAATACTTTATATATATACTATATCCTTAAAGAGACTATACTTTTATTAGTATTATAAATTAGTCTAATAGTCTTATAAGTAATAATAAATATTTTATATATTTTAACTATTTTCTTTCTTAATAATAATTATAATAAAGGTTATAATAAAGAGAAACCTTAGTTAATAGTTAAGATACCCTTAATTATTAGTTAAGAGTATTAAAAAGCTATTATAATAAGAGCTTAGAAGAAAAGCTATTAAAAGAGCTAATAAGTTTAATAATATATAAAGATTTAAAAATAGTTTATTTTAAGTTATAATAACTATTAGGCTTTATAATTATAAAAAGGTTTTATTATTAAACTAAAATATAAATAAAGAAATAGTAAGTAAATAATTTATAATTATATTTAAAATTAGAAAAAGAATTATAAATAGAATATTATAAGGATAAATAAAAATTAAAATAGTTTCTTATTAAAAAAATACTAAGACTAGTAATTATAAAATTAGTATTTATAAAAAGAAGTTTAGCTTATTATAAAGGAAAGTAAAGGATTATATAATTATAATATTAACTATAAAGGACTTACTCTTAATCTAGTTAAGTAAAATACTATTAATATAGTTAAAGTATTATAATTAAGAATATAATTAAATTATCTTATAGTATAAGAGTACTAGGTAAATAGCCTATAAATAGAGTTCTTATTTAGGGAAATAAGGTATAGGTTAAGTAAGTAAGGAACTAAAATAAGGATTAAGGTATTTTTAACTAAAAAAAGATAAAAAAGCTAAGAAATATAAGATTAGTAGGCTAAAAAGAGCTTAAACTCTAAAAGTTAAATATAAAGTATTTTAGGTTATTATACTATTTAAGAAATAAACTACTCTTAGCCTAAGCTCTTTAAAAAACTCTTTTAAAATATTTAAATATTTTTAATCTAAATAATAACTATATTACCTTATAATATTAGAATACTAAGTAAATAGCCTATAAAGATACCCTAATTAAAAAAGAATACTAAGAATAAATAAAGATAAAGATTAAGATAAAGCTTACTAGAAATAATTAAAGGTAAAAAGATTATAAACCTAATAACTAATATAAAGGAAAAGGAGATATTATAATATTTATAATAAATAAACCCCCTCCTTTTTTTAATAAATAATAAGCTAATTAAAAGCTATTTAATCTTTTAAAGAAATATTACTTTTACTTTATATTATTTTAACTATTTTATACCTTAAAACTCCTAATTATAGTATTATTTATACTATTTAATAATATAAAAGTACTAAAGAGTTATAAAAAAAAGTCTTTTATTATAATAAAAGACTTAACTACTTTTAATAATAACTTAATTAATATAACTAAAGACTAAAGTCTTAAGGATATAAGAATTAATAGTTAAGAGAAAAAAGAGAAAAGGAGGACTTTAATAAAAAGAAAAAAAGTAAAAGAGTATATTATAAAAGAAAAAGTAATAAAAAAGGTTAAAGATAAAGACTTTACTAATCTTAACTCTAATTTCTTTAAATTAGCTAATAATAAAAATCTCTTAATAACCCTAATCTATACTTAACTTTAGCTAAAGACTATTTTTAAGGAGAAATTTAGTAAAGATAATATTATAAAGTTCTTAAAGAAGTTTAATAAATAAATAAATATAAAAAGGATTTTAAATATATACTAACTTAATAAACTAATAAATATAACTTTACTTTATTTAATAAAAGAAATTAAATTAATTATATTCTAATATAATTAGAAAAAGGCTAAGAAGTATTTAGTAAAGTACTACTTTAAGTATAATATTAAAGAGTAATATAGCTTTTAAATTAGACTATTAAGATATAATAAATTACTATTTATTAATAATTATTATATTATTAGTAAATAGTTTATTAAATATAAGTACTTTTATAGATTATTAGATAAGAGGCTTTTTATATCTAGTAAATAGTTAAAATACCTATAATTAGTAATACTATTTATTATTTATTATAGTATAATAAAATAATATAATATTAATATTATTTATTTTAATAAACTAATATATAAGGATATATATTAGTAAATCTTTTACTTTATTAAAGACTAAATTTAATTTATATAAAATAAAAGATATAAAAAAGCTATTAATTAGAAGATTCTAATAAAGGTAAAGGAAGAGCCTTTAGAAAAGGTTAAAGATATATAACTTATCTTTAGGTAGGATATTAAGCCTACTATTAACTTAGTTAAATAATATAAGCTCTTAAAAAGAATAGAAGATCTAATAATCTATATCTTTAAGAACTAGAATAATAACTAAAAGACTCTTATTTAGTAAAATAATTAAATACTTAGGGATAAAGATAAGGCTTTAGTAATAATTAATAATATAAAGATAAATAAGGACTAAAATACTAAAGAATAAGAAGTTTATATTAATATAATAAGAACTAATAAAAAGTAAGTTTATTAATATTACTTTAAGTAAAGATACTTTCTTAATACTTATAACTTTATAAATATAAATACTTTAATATACTTTTATTCTTATAACTTAACTATATATATACTTTTCTTTAAATTAAAGAATAAGTACTTTATTTTACTTTAGTTATTATACTAATTTTAAGGTAAGTAGGTTATTTAAAAGCTTATTATCCTATAGGCTTTAAAAGTACTAAGATCTAAGTTTATAAAATAAGTAATAACCTTATATAGAGAGTCTAAGCTAGAACTAGTCTTTAGATCTTAAGAATAAGAGGAAGTAGATTTTACCTAATAACGCCTACTAAAGAGTTAGAAAATACTAATACCTAAAACTAAGCCTAGTAGTCTTAAAGCTAATATTATTTATCTTAATAATATTAACTAGTTAGAACCTTTAATTATTAATATAGTAAATATTAAATTATATTTTAAGAAGAAATCTAGGATATCTAATAACCTATTAGAGAAGGATAATTTACTTACTAAGCCTAAGAACCTTAGATTTATAACTATATAAAAAATAGGCTTTTCTCTTAGTATAGATAAAAATTTAAAGACTAAGGTTAAATTTAATATTAATAATTTATAATAATAAGTTATAAATAATATTATATTAAACAAGATAAGTATAATAGTTAAAGAAGTTATATAATATAACCTAAAAATTAAATACTTACTTACTTAAAGGGTTTTAGATATAGTAAAAGGGATCTAAAAAATAAAAATAATCTTAATAATACCTATAAGCTTAAAGGCTAAGAAAGGACTAGCTACTACTAACCTATATATTAGAAAGTAAGAGGCTACTAATTATACCTTCTATAATATTATATTAATAATAAATATTAGTATAGTCCTAATTAGAAAGTATATTACTTAAGAGTAAGAATATAAGTAGTTTACCCTAATAAAAAGGGGGAGTATCTAGTAATTATAAATAAAGTAAGAGGCCTAGTAAGTATAAAAATTATCTTTATAAAAGTAAGACCTCTAATTACTAGCTTAAGTAATAAAAGGACTATTAATTAGAAAGATAAATAAGAAACTATATATATATATTATATCTTTAATACTAAATATATTATAGTTACTTAATAATCTTTACTTTTTATTTATATTAAAGTAAATACTACTAAGTACTAGCTAATAAAGGTACTTATAGATTCTAATATAGAAGGGAATATTATAAGCTAAGAACTAGCTATTAAGTATAAGGTTATTATAGAATCTTAATAAGTTATATTTATATTTTACTTTAATAAATAAGTAATTATAACTAAATCTATACTTTTAAAATTATATCTTAAAAATACCTTTATTTAATAAAAGATTTATATAATTAATAAACTAGTATTAATAGACTTTATTTTAAGAATACCTTTTATTAGATCTACTTAAGTTATATTTAAGTATCTTAAGGATTAAAAGGGTATAAAGTTATAAGTATAGTTTAATAATACTAAAATAATAACCCTTATAATAAGACTAATAGCTTAAAAAGCTACTAGTAAATTACTTAAGTCTAGATAATAGTTATTATAAATATAAACTATAGTTATTAATTAGGAGCTTATATAAAAAAAGGATATATTAAAAGGAGAATTTAAAAAAGGGGATATAATTTTTAAATTAAAAGAGGATAATAAGGTAAAAGTTAAAAAGACCTTATATTAAATTACTATAAAAGAAGAAGTTATAATAAAAAAAGAAAATATAATTATAAATCTATAAAAGTAATTAGAAAATAAAATTAAAGTCTTTATTTTTTATAAGAAGAAAGGAGTAAAGGTAAAACTACTAAATATATTTAATAACTTTATATTAAAAGGTAATTTAAAGTAAAAGGAGAAGAAATAAAAAGAAGTAAAGAAGGAAGTAAAAGCTATTTAAGAATATATTAACTTTTTAATAAGTAAATTCTTAAAAATTAAAAAAGGCTTTTAAATATATAAAAAAAGACTATAAAGTATAAAGAAATAGATTAATAATTTAATAAAAAGTAAATAAAAGATATTCTTTATAATACTTTATAATAGAAAAGCTATATTAGCCTAGACCTTTAAAGAGAGTAAGTAACTTAATCTTAGTATAGTACTTTTATAAAAGCTAAAAGTTATTAATTATAAACCTTAGTAAGTAAAATTAATTCTAATTCTAAAGGAGATTTTACTAAAGTTTATTTAGTTATTTAAAATAAGGCTAAAAGTAGGTATCTTAAAAGAAAGCTATAGCCCTTATAAGAATCTAATATTCTTAGTTATTAAGCTAAATAAAGAATTATAATTAATTAACTTAATAATATATATTAATATAATATTAGTCTAAAATATAAATATCTCTTTAATCTATAAAAAGATTATTAAAGACTTTATAATATATAAGATCTTATTATTATTAGACTTCTTTTTTAGCTATAATTAGGTGCCTTTAGCCCTTAGAAGTTAAGATTTAATAACTTTCCTTAGCCCTATTAGCTTATTAAGAATATATATACTTTTTTAAAAAGCTATTAACTTAGTTATATAGTTTATATATATAATAATATAAATACTAATAGAACTTATATTAGAGATCTACTATCCTTATTTAAATAATATTATTATATAAAGCTTTAATAATATATATAATAATAAAAAGATATTCTTAAAAATTAAATATTATATAATAAAGTATATTTAAAACCTTAATAAAGTCTTAGTAAATATTAAATTAATTAATTATATAATTTCTAATAAAAAAAGCTATTAATACTAAAAGAGAATAATAATTATAAAGTTCTTTTATAATACTTTTAGTTATAGCCTTATAAAGTATAAGGTCTTAAAGATTTAAAAGTAAAAAAAGTATTATAATATTAAAAAAGTATATAGCTTTTTAAGTATAATAGCTAGTTATAAACCTATAATTAAGGGCTATTTAGATATTACTAAACCCTTAATATAGCTCTTAAGGAAAGATATAGGTTTTAAGTAAAGAGGATTATAAGAAGAGGTAATAATAAAGCTAAAAAGGAGGCTTACTATAGCCTTAATCTTAATTACCTTAAGCTATAAATAATATATAAAAGTAATTATTTTTTAAGTAAATACTTTACTATTTAAATAAAAGGTAATATTAATATAGATAATTAAGAGGAAGAGAATACTTATATAATTTAAAAATAATATCTAAACTATTATAAAGATAAAATATAATTAAATAAAGTATAAGGCTAAAAGATTATTATATATATTTTAATAATTATATAATTATATTTATAATATTAGTTTTATCTTAAAAATAAATATATTAGTCTTAAAATAATAAATTAATAGTAAAGTAAATAATATTATAAGAATACTAATTATAAAGTAATTAAGCTATATTTAACTATTTAACTTTATAATTTTATATATACTTAGTAAAAAGAATTTAATAGTAAATATATTATCTTAAAAACTAGTAAGATTATCTAATCTTCTAAAAGTAAAGTATAAAAAGGATCTAAAAGAGTTTATTAACCTAATACTAAATTCTATATATAATAATATTTTATTTTTTAGATTAGAATATAGTAATAAAAGTTAATTAATAATAATATTTTTAATAATAACTTAGTATTTAGAAAAAATACCTCTTAATTAGAGGTATAAGTTTAAGAATAATATAAATTAGTATTTTTTCTATAAAAGAAGCTTATATTAAAAAGTTCTAAAGAGGCTTAAGCTACTTTTATTAGTTAATAACTTAAATACTAAAAAGATAATAATTAGAGAGGCTTATAATTATTTTAAATATAAAGGATCTTAGATTATAAGTAAATAGATTAAAGCTTAATACTTTTAGCTAAAAATAAATAAAGATATATAAGTTATTATTTAGGTATATATATCTTACTAAAAGTAGGCTATTATATATAAAAAAAAGACTACTTAGTATATAAAGCTTATAAGACTTATAGAGAAAATATACTTTAATTTATAATATATACCTAATAATTAAGGATATAAGTTTCTTATAAAGGCTAAGTATAATCTTATTAGCTAAATAAAAGTAATACTTATTAAAAACTATAATTTAGTTATTATATCTAGATTTATTAAGAAATTACTAGGTAGGTATAGTATATTTATAAAAGCTATTATTAATAGTAGATTAGAGTTTAAAGGAGGGTTTCTAATTATATTATATAATTAAGGTTATAAGTATATAATAATCTTAAAATATAATTTAAAAGTAAATAAAATAATAAAAATAAGGTATTATAATATAATATTTATTATAATAAAAATAATTAGGCCTAGTATAATAGCCTAGTAATATTTACTAAATATAGTTTTACTTATAAACTAAATATTAGTATAAGTATTATATAAAAAATCCCCTTATTAGCTATTATTTAGTTAGTACCTAATTTTACTAATAGAATTAATAGTCTTAACCTAGAGGTTAATAAGTTAAGATAATATATAAGACTAATACTCTCTATTTAAAGCTAGGGTAAGGGTCTTTTTAAAATATTATAAAGATATTAAGACTATATATTAAAAAGTCCTTAACTTCTAAAAATAATTAATAGTCTAAATAGACTAATAAAATAGATTTTAATTATAAAAAAGCCTAATACTAGTAAGTATATTAGTCTTAATATATAATATAGTTTAGAATAATAACTTATTTTAAGATATAAAGATAAAATTATATTAATAAGGTCCTTATAAAGTAATAAGATATAATAATAAAATAAAAGTATATTATCTTATAACCTTAAATAAAATTAATTTACTTAGAATATATATTACTAATTAGCTAAAAGTATTCTAAAAGGATAAAGTAAGGTAGTAGTTTTATAAGGAGGATAATAACTAAACTAATCCCTTAGAGGATAACTTTAAAAATAATAGTAAGAGTAATAAGTATATCTTAAAGAATAATAAAGGAGCTCCTAATTTAAATAAATTATAAAATAATAAATTATAATATTATAATTTATAATATAAAAGACTATAAGAAAGACTATAAAAAGCTAACTTTAAAAAGGGAGAACTTATTATAAATATACTTATAATATAAGATAAAAATACTAAATAATATAAAATTATAATCTAAATTATAAGTTTTTAGCTTTTATAAAGAAACTTATAAAGAGGATAATAATAAAATAAAAAAATAAAATTAAAAGTATTAATTATTATTATTAAAAAGAAGTATATAATAAAAAGCCTTAATTATAAATAATATAACTAGTTCTTTATATTTTATTTTTTATTTTTTTATTTATAAGAATCTATACTAGGCCTATTAAGAGAAAGCTTTTATTATTACTTAATAACTTTTAGCCTACCTATAGTCTCTAAGAATAACTAGTAATAAATTTAAAGAGTAGATTATTAGTTTAACTAAGTAAGTTAAAGAAGAATTAGCTAAATACTAATAACCTAATCTTTATATAAACTATATTTATTATCTTCTTAACCCTCTAAAGGCTTTTAGTATTTAAAATAAAGCTACTAGTTATATTATTAACTAATAGTTTACTAAATATAGTTTTTATAAGATTTATTAAGAATACTTAAAATAGAAATATAGTCTTAAAAAGAGTATAGAATATAAGAGTACCTTAAGGTAATATTTAATATAAAAGTAATTAAGTAATAAGAGTAAAATTAAGGGTTTTAATAACTATATATCTAGATTAGGAGTACCTTTTATTTATTAATATAATTAGATACTATTCTAAGGATAAGGCCTAAGAAGGTCCTAGTTTTAGTAAAAAGATATATACTTTATACCTTAGAAAGAAGAGTATATTTAGTAATTATCTTCTAAAATACTTAATTAGAAGAATAAAATTATTTTTAAAACTATATTATTAATACCTAATTTTTTAGTATAGTTAGATAAAAAGTAAGCTTAAGGTAAAGTAAAGTCCTATAAATATTATAGCCTTTACCTTTAATAATAAAAAGAATAAAGTTAAGTATAGCCTAAATTATTAGCTATATAAGAGATTAAGAGTTATAAAGTATTTATATAAAGGACTTAGAGCTTATTAATATAATAATTACTATTAGCTATTTACTATAAATAATAATATTAATAAAAGTTTATTATATTAAGTATAATATTAAAAAGAGTATAGATATTAAGAAGCTTCTAATTTAGTATTTTAAGAGCCTTAAATTTAATTATAAGACTTAGGAGATAATTAAGTAAGGAGATATTAAGGTAATTAAAGATATAAAAAAACCTACCTAAGTAAGTTAATAAGGAGAATAAAAGAAAAAAAAGAAGAAGAAGAGGAGGAAATTATTAAAAAAGAGAAGATATAAAAGAAAAAATATATTAGCTATTTAAGTTATAATAAATATATTATAATTTCTTATATATTTATTATAATAAAGCTATTAACTAGTATAAACTAGTAGCCTTATATACTTAATTTATTAGATTAGCTAGTAATTATATTATTTATATAAATTATATTCTTTATTTTTCTTTCTTCTCTCTTCTTTCTTTTTTATATTCCTCTAAAGCTCTTTATATATTACTTTTATTACTTAAAACTCCTAATCTTAGCCCTAAAGGTTATTTTCTTTAAACTTATTATTACTCTAATACCCTTAAGACCTTTTTATTTTTATTAATTAAGTAAGAAATTTATTTCTTTATACTTTATTTTTTTTTTTTTATATTTTATAGTTTAATTTATAGTTTATTATTTTATTATATTTATTTTCTTTTTCTCCTATATATTAAAAAGTACTTACTTAATTTCTAATTTTTTACTTTATTATATAAATATCTTTATTATTATTTTCTTTTTTATTTCTATTTTTTATTAAAAATAACTATAATATTTTACTTTAAGATTAAAAGAAAGAATAATAATTACTTATATTACTTTCTTAAAGAAAAAGAGTAAGTTAACTTATTTATTATTAAATCCTACTTATATTATTTATTAATCTTTTACTTAAAGATTATTTAGCTAAAAGAAGAACCTATTTTACCCCTTAATTAAGAAGATCCTTTCTTTTAAGATATTAAGAAAAGCTTTTACTATATACTAGATTATTTTATAATTAAAGAGAAATCTTAAAAAAAGTATTTTATATTATATTTTAGGCTTTATAATATACTTTTAAAGTATAAATAAGCTAAAGGTACTTTACTTTTAATTATACTTAAGATTATTATTTAAAGACTAGAAGAAGTTATTATAATTATTTTTATTAAATTTCTAATTAAAGGCTATCTTTAACTATTTATATATAAGCTTAATATATTTAAGAATAGAATAAAACTTAATTAAGAGTTTATAAAAAGAGTATTACCCTTTAGAAGCTTAATTAAGGATAGCTAATATTATAAGTAGGGTCTACTAGGCTATAGGTTCTAGATTAGTCTAGCTAACTTTATAAGCTATTAAAACCTTTATAAAAGAAGATACTAGGTTATTATAGTATTTAATAAGAGATTAAGAGTTTTATAGATCTTTAATTTTATCTTAAATAGAAGATATATAAAAATAAAAGTAATAGCCTTAATATTTTACTAATAACTTACTAATATATAACTCTCTTATAATTTCTTTATATTTACCTTTAATATTAATAATTAGGGGAATAAATAGTCTTATAGCTATTTAGAAATTTATAATATTATATTATTATTATAAAGCTATACTAGTAATACCTTATTAGAGTTAATAAGTAAAATATAGGAGAAGAAGTAGTTAGATAAGCTAATTAGCCTACTTATAAATAGCCTTAAGCTAGCTATTATATAAAGGCCTTATAATCTAGACCTTTCTAAGCTATAATAAATAGACTAGGATAAATTATACTTAACCTAAGTCTTAAATAAAAATTTCTAAGTAAATATTTTATACTATATACTAGCTAATAAGTTAAGAATTAAAAAGCTACTTTTATAGACTTATTAACTTAGACTTATTAATAATAATTTAAATAAACTTTATAAGTTAAAACTAATTAAGTAATTTATATTTAGTAGTCTAGTTTTATATAAGATAAGTAAAAAACTCTTAAAGGATTAGATTAGTATATTCTTTATAAATAATTAAGAAGAATAGTATTATCCTCTATTAAATCTAAGGTTTATTAAAGGCTTTTAAGAGTTTATATTTATTTATCTTAAGGGAATAGAGAGTATTCTATTCTCTAATATTATAAGTATAAGTAAATATATATAGTTCCTTAACCCTTAGATGCCTCTAAAGGAGAAACTTAATAATATAAAAGGTCTTTTAAATTAAAACTAGTTATAAAAGAGAAGATTTATACCTTTAAAGTATAAATTAAGAAGCTTTAATAACTAAATATAAAAACTAAATCTTATATAAGGCTTAATAATAGTATAAAGTACTAGCTAAAGTAAATAGGGTTTTAAGCTAATAAACCTTTTAAACCCTAATACCCTTAAAAGCCCCTTAGCCTAATTAAAGAAAATAAGACCTTTAGATTAAAAGCTAAAATAGCTACTAAGTAAAGAGTCTATAGCTACTAAAATACTAAATACTTATTAATAGCTTTTCTTAGCTACTTAAAAGTTTACTTTATTAATAATATCTTAAGTCTCCTAATATTCTATAACCTCCTAATAAGCCTTTATTATAAAGAATTAAGCTATTTATAAGCTAAAAGATACCTAAATTATATAAAGGTTACTAATCTTAAAAGAACTTAAAAAGATAATTAAAAATATTATAATTATAAACTAAAATATTAATAAAGATAAATAAGCTTTAAGTATTATTAAAGATTAAGATAAGTTAATTTATAAGTAGCTTATATATATAAATAATCTAGAATTAGCTAATAATATATTTAACTTAAGCCTTAATATTAATAACTCTTTATTATACCCCTAATATATATACTAGCTTTAGAATTAGGGGATATAGACTTTATCTTATATTAGATATATTCTAGTACTTTAGCTAAGTAAAAAGAAGATAGGCTTATTAAGGACTATATTTATTAGGACTATTTAGTTATTAGAAGGAAATATAGTATAAGTATAATTAGTAAAGGCTTTATATATAACTACCTTAAAAAGATCTTTAATCCCCTTTATCTTAAAAAGACTAGTTACTATTAGTATATAGACTTAAGTCTATAAGACTATTATTATATATTAAACTATATACTTAACCTTAATTAAGACTTATATATTATAACTAAAAACTTAAGTTAACTTTAAAACTACTAATAAAGAGAAGGCCTTATAAATTATTAAGGAATAGTTAATTAAGTATACTAAAAAGTTTAAGAAAGCTAAAGAGTTATAAGCTACTATTAAGAAAGCTACTATTACTATACTAGCTATTATTAAGATAATTACTATTAAGGGCTAAGTTATTAAAGAAGAGGCTATAGAGGAAAAGGAGGATCTAAGTATAAATATAAAGTAAGATTAACTTAAAAATACTATTAAAGGCTATAGAGAAGTAGATTAATTAAAGTATAGATTTAAGAAGAAAGGTTTTATTTTATTTTTACTATTAAGGGTTTAAATATTTATTTTAAGTTAAGAAAAATAAAGGAATTCTTTATATAAGTCTTATTACTATTTTATAGTTATTTATTTTTTTCTTATTATATAAGGAGGATTATATTAGTTAGATTTAATTACTTTTAGGGTTTATTTATAAAGAATAGTATAAAAAAATAATATTTTTTTATAGTTTTTAAAAATAACTTTTTTACCTTTTTTATATTTAATCTTTATTATTTACCTTATAATTAAGAGCCTTATATAGTTTTCTTTAGTCTCTAATAATATCTTTACTTAATATAAAACCTTTAATAACTTAGTAAATAGTAATACTATTAATTATTTAAGCCCTTATTTAATACTATACTTTTTTAACTTTATAAACCTCCTAATTAGGAGTTAATAAATACTTTATATATATATTATACCTTTAGAGGAATTATACTTTTATTAGTATTATAAACTAGCCTAATAGTCTTATAAGTAATAGTAGATACTTTATATATTTTAGCTATTTTCTCTCTTAGTAATAATTATAATACTTCTAAGAATATATTAAATAATTATATTATTATTTATTTAAATAATATTTTAATTTATAGCTTTAATAATAAAGTAAATTATAAAAAAAAGGTCTTAACTATTCTCTAAAAGCTTTAAAATACTAGACTTTACTTTACTTTAACTTTAAAAAGTATAAACTCTTTATTAGAACTATAAAGTACTTAGGTTTTATTATTATAATTAATATATTATTAATATTAGATTTAAAGAAGGTTTAGGCTATTTATAAATAAAAAGCCTTAAAGATTATAAAAAGGGTATATAATTTCTTTAATTTTATAAACTTTTATTATAAGTTCTTTTTAAACTTTATCTTAATATTAATACTACTTACTTATTTAATTAAAAAATATATATTTTTTACTTAAGGTATTAAGAAAAAGTTAGTATATTAGTTAAATTTAACTATTTTTAGAGTTTATTTATAAAGATTAATATAAAAAAATAATATCCTTTTATAGTTTTTAATAATAACCTTTTTACCTTTTTTATATCTAATTTTTATTAATTACTTTATAATTAAAAGCCTTATATAATTTTCTTTAGTTTTTAATAATATCTTTATTTATTATAAAACCTTTAATAACTTAATAAATAATAATATTATTAATTATTTGAGTCTTTATTTAATAATATACTTTTTTAATTTTATAAACCTCTTAATTAGGAGTTAATAAATACTTTATATATATATAATATTTTTAAAAGAATTATACTTTTATTAGTATTATAAACTAGTTTAATAGTTTTATAAATAATAATAAATATTTTATATATTTTAATTATTTTCTTTTTTAATAATAATTATAATAAAGATTATAATAAAAAGAAACCTTAGTTAATAATTAAGATATTCTTAAATATTAGTTAAAAGTATTAAAGAGTTATTATAATAAAAGCTTAGAAAAAAAGCTATTAAAAGAACTAATAAGCTTAATAAAAATATAAAGATTTAAAGATAATTTATTTTAAGTTATAATAACTATTAAGCTTTATAATTATAAAAGGTTTTATTATTAAATTAAAATATAAATAAAAAAGATAATAAATAAATAACTTATAAATATATTTTAAATTAAAAAAAGAATTATAAATAAATAACTTATAATTATATTTTAAATTAAAAAAAGAATTATAAATAAAATATTATAAAGATAAATAAAGATTAAAGTAGTCTTTTATTAAGAAAATATTAAAACTAATAATTATAAGATTAGTATTTATAAAAAGAAGTTTAATTTATTATAAAAAAAGTAAATAATTATATAATTATAATATTAATTATAAAGAGTTTATTCTTAATTTAATTAAGTAAAATACTATTAATATAGTTAAAGTATTATAATTAAGAATATAATTAAATTATTTTATAGTATAAGAGAATTAAATAAATAGCTTATAAATAAAGTTTTTATTTAAGAAAATAAAATATAGATTAAATAAATAAAAAACTAAGATAAAGAGTAAAGTATTTTTAAATAAAGAAAAATAAAAAACTAAAAAATATAAGATTAGTAAACTAAAAAGGGCTTAGACTTTAAAAAGCTAAATATAAAGTATTTTAAGTTATTATACCTTTTAAAAAATAAATTACTTTTAGCTTAAACCCTTTAAAAAACTCTTCTAAAATATTTAAATACTCTTAATCTAAATAATAACTATATTACCTTATAATATTAAAATATTAAATAAATAGCTTATAATAATATCTTAGTTAAAGAAAAATATTAAAAATAGTTAAAAGATAAAGATTAAGGTAAAGCCTAATAAAAATAATTAAAAATAAAAGATTATAAACTTAATAACTAATATAAAAAAAAAGACTTTATAATATTTATAATATATTAGTTAAATTTAACTACCTTTAAGGTTTATTTATAAGAATTAGTATAAAAGGATAATATCCTTTTATAGTTTTTAAGAATAACTTTTTTACTCTTTTTATATCTAATTTCTATTATTTACCTTATAATTAAGAATCTTATATAATTTTCCTTAGTCTTTAATAATATCTTTATTTAATATAAAATCTTTAATAATATAATAAGTAATAATATTATTAATTATTTAAGCTTTTATTAAATAATATACTTTTTTAACTTTATAAACCTCTTAATTAAGAGTTAATAAATACTTTATATATATACTATACCTTTAAAGAGATTATACTTTTATTAGTATTATAAACTAATCTAATTATCTTATAAGTAATAATAAATACTTTATATATTTTAACTACTTTCTCTTTTAATAATAATTATAATAAAGATTATAATAAAAAAAAAACCTTAATTAATAATTAAGATATCTTTAATTATTAGTTAAGAGTATTAAAGAGTTATTATAATAAAAGCTTAGAAGAAATACTATTAAAGGAGTTAATAAGCTTAATAAAAATATAAAGATTTAAGAATAATTTATCTTAAATTATAATAACTATTAGGCTTTATAATTATAAAAGGTTTTATTATTAAATTAAAATATAAATAAAAAAATAGTAAGTAAATAACTTATAATTATATCTTAAATAAAGAGAAGAATTATAAATAAAATATTATAAAAATAAATAAAGATTAAAGTAGTTTTTTACTAAGAAAATACTAAAACTAGTAATTATAAAATTAGTATTTATAAAAGAAAGTTTAACTTATTATAAAAAAAGTAAATAATTATATAACTATAATATTAATTATAAAAGACTTACTTTTAATCTAATTAAATAAAAAACTATTAATATAATTAAAGTATTATAATTAAGAATATAATTAAATTATCTTATAGTATAAGAATATTAGGTAAATAGCTTATAAATAGAGTTTTTATTTAAGGAAATAAGGTATAAGTTAAGTAAGTAAAGAGCTAAGATAAGGATTAAAGTATTTTTAACTAAAGAAGAATAAAAAACTAAAGAATATAAGATTAATAAGTTAAAAAGGGCTTAGACTTTAAAAGTTAAATATAAAATATCTTAGGTTATTATACTATTTAGGGAATAGACTACTCTTAGCCTAGGCTTTTTAAAAAACTCTTTTAAAGTATTTAAATACTTTTAATCTAGATAATAACTATATTATCTTATAATATTAAAATACTAAGTAAATAGCTTATAAAAATACCTTAATTAAAGAAGAATACTAAAAATAAATAAAAGATAAAGATTAAGGTAAAGCTTAATAGAAATAATTAAAAGTAAAAAGATTATAGACTTAATAACTAATATAAAAAAAAAGAAGATATTATAATATTTATAATAAATAAACCCTCTCCCTTTTTTAGTAAATAGTAAGTTAATTAAAAACTATTTAATCTTTTAAAAATATATTACCTTTATTTTATACTATTTTAACTATTTTATACCTTAAAACTCCTAATTATAATATTATTTATATTATTTAATAATATAAGAGTATAGAAAAGTTATAAAAAAGACTTTTTTATTATAATAAAAGACTTAATTACTTTTAATAATAATTTAACTAATATAATTAAAGACTAAGGTCTTAAGAATATAAGAATTAATAGTTAAGAGAAAGATAAAAAGAGAAGGACCTTAATAAAAAAAAATAAAAGAGTATTTTAATTTCCTTAAATTAGCTAATAATAAGAATCTCTTAATAACCTTAATCTATACTAATCTTTAGTTAAAGACTATTTTTAAAGAGAAGGTTAGTAAAGATAATATTATAAAGTTCTTAAGGAAGTTTAATAAATAGCTAAATATAAAAAAGATCTTAAATATATATTAACTTAATAAGCTAATAAATATAACTTTATTTTATTTAAAAAAAAAGGTTAAGTTAATTATATTTTAATATAATTAAAAAGAGACTAAAAAGTATTTAATAAAATATTATTTTAAGTATAATACTAAGAAGTAATATAGCCTTTAAATTAGACTATTAAAATATAATAAATAATTACTTATTAATAATTATTATATTATTAATAAATAGCTTATTAAGTATAAGTATTTTTATAAATTACTAGATAAAAGGCTTCTTATATCTAGTAAGTAGTTAAAATACTTATAGTTAATAATACTATTAGTTATTTATTATAATATAATAGAATAATATAATATTAATATTACTAATTTAAAAGAACTAATATATAAAAATATATATTAGTAAATCTTCTATTTTATTAGAAACTAAATCTAATTTATATAAGATAAAAGATATAAAAAAGTTACTAATTAGAAGGTCTTAGTAAAGATAAAGAGAGAGCCTTTAAAAAAGGTTAAAGATATAAGGCTTATTTTTAAGTAAGATATTAAACCTACTATTAACCTAGTTAAGTAATTTAAGCTCTTAAAAAGGATAAAAAGTCTAATAATCTATATTTTTAAAAACTAAAATAATAACTAAAAAGCTTTTATTTAATAAAATAATAAAATACTTAAAAATAAAGATAAAGCTTTAATTAAGATTAATAATATAAAGATAAAAAAAGACTAAGATATTAAAAAATAAAAGGTTTATATTAATATAATAAAGACTAATAAAGAATTAGTTTATTAGTATTACTTTAAGTAAAGATACTTTCTTAATACTTATAACCTTATAAATATAAATATCTTAATATATTTTTATACTTATAACTTAATTATATATATACTTACTTTTAAATTAAAGAATAAGTATTTTATTTTACTTTAGTTATTATATTAATTTTAAAGTAAGTAATTTATTTAGAAACTTATTATCTTATAAGCTTTAAAGGTACTATAATCTAAGTTTATAAAATAAGTAATAACCTTATAAGAAGTATCTAAGCTAGAACTAGTCCTTAGACCTTAAGAATAGGAGAAAGTAAGCTATACTTAGCTTTACTTATTAGAGGGTTAGAAAGTACTAATACCTAAGAAAGAGCCTAGTAATTCTAAGGCTAATATTATCTATTTTAATAATAATAACTAATTAAAACCCTTAATTACTAATATAGTAAATATTAAACTATATTCTAAAAAGTAATTTAAAATATTTAATAATCTATTAGAAAAGGATAACTTACTTACTAAGCCTTAAAACCTTAGATTTATAGCTATATAAGAAGTAAGCTCTTTTTCTAGTATAAATAAAAACCTAAAAAATAAGATTAAATTTAATACTAGTAATTTATAATAATAAGTTATAGAAGATATTATATTAAAGAAGATAAGTATAATAGTTAAAGAAGTTATATAATATAATTTAAAAATTAGATACTTATTTATTTAAAGGGTTTTAAATATAATAAAAGAGATTTAAAGAATAAAAGTAATTTTAATAATTCTTATAAGCTTAAAGGCTAAGAAGGGACTAACTACTATTAACCTATATATTAGAGAGTAAAAGGCTTTTAAGTATACCTTTTATAATATTATATTAATAATAAATATTAGTATAGTCTTAATTAAAAAGTATATTATTTAAAAGTAAAAATATAAATAGTCTATCTTAATAAAAAAAAAGAGTATTTAGTAATTATAAATAAAGTAAAAGGCTTAATAAGTATAAAAATTATCTTTATAAGTATAAGACCTCTAATTACTAATTTAAGTAATAAAGGAACTATTAATTAAGAGGTTAAGTAAGAAAATATATATATATACTATATCTTTAATACTAAATATATTATAATTACTTAATAATCCTTACTCTTTATTTATATTAAAGTAAATACCCTTAAGTATTTATTAATAAAGGCACTTATAGATTCTAATATAAAAGGGAATATTATAAGCTAAGAACTAACTATTAAGTATAAGGTTATTATAAAACCTTAATAAGTTATATTTATATTTTATTCTAATAAATAAATAATTATAATTAAATCTATATTCTTATAATTATACTTTAAAAATACTTTTATTTAATAAAGAATCTATATAACTAATAAATTAATATTTATAGACTTTATCTTAAAAATATCTTTTATTAGATTTACTTAAGTTATATTTAAGTATCTTAAAGATTAAGAGGGTATAAAGTTATAAATATAATTTAATAATATTAAAATAATAACCTTTATAATAAAACTAATAGCCTAAAAAACTACTAGTAAATTACTTAAGTCTAAATAATAGTTATTATAAATATAAATTATAGTAATTAATTAGGAGTTTATATAAAAAGAGAATATATTAAAGAGAGAATTTAAAAAAAGGAATATAATTTTTAAATTAAAAGAAGATAATAAAGAAAAGGTTAAAAAGACCTTATATTAAATTACTATAAGAGAAGAAGTTATAATAAATAAAGAATATATAACTATAAATCTATAAAAGTAATTAAAAAATAAAATTAAAGTTTTTACTTTTTATAAAAAAAAAAAGTAAAGGTAGAATTACTAAATATATTTAATAACTTTATATTAAAAGGTAATTTAAAGTAAAAGGAGAAAAAGTAAAAAGAAGTAAAAAAAAAGTAAAAGTTATTTATAAATATACTAACTTTTTAATAAATAAATTCTTAAAAATTAAAAAAGGTTTTTAAATATATAAAGAAAGGCTATAAAGTATTAAAGAATAAATTAGTAATTTAACTAAAAGTAAATAAAAGATATTCTTTATAATATTTTATAATAAAGAAGTTATATTAGCTTAGACCTTTAAAAAAAGTAATTAACTTAATCTTAATATAATATCTTTATAAGAGCTAAAAGTTATTAATTATAAGCCCTAGTAAATAAAATTAATTTTAATTTTAAAAGGGATTTTACTAAAGTTTATTTAGTTATTTAAAATAAGGCTAAAAATAAGTATTTTAAAAGAAAGCTATAACTCTTATAAGAATCTAATATTTTTACTTATTAAGTTAAATAAAGGATTATAACTAATTAACTTAATAATATATATTAATATAATATTAATTAAAGATATAAATATCTTTTTAATTTATAAAGAAATTATTAAAGACTTTATAATATATAAGATTTTATTATTATTAGACTTCTTTTTTAGTTATAATTAGGTACTTTTAGTCTTTAGAAGTTAAGATTTAATAACTTTCCTTAGCCTTATTAGTTTATTAAAAATATATATACTTCCTTAAAAAGTTATTAACTTTATTATATAGTTTATATATATAATAATATAAATACTAATAGAACTTATACTAAAGATCTATTATCCTTACTTAGATAATATTATTATATAAAGTTTTAATAATATATATAATAATAAAGAAATACTCTTAAGGATTAGATATTATATAATAAAGTATATTTAAAACCTTAATAAAGTCTTAATAAATATTAAATTAATAAACTATATAATTTCTAATAAAAAGAGTTATTAGTATTAGAAGAAAGTAGTAATTATAAAATTCTTTTATAATATATTTAGTTATAACTTTATAAAGTATAAGGTTTTAAAGATTTAAAAGTAAAAAAAGTATTATAATATTAAAAAAGTATATAGCTTTTTAAGTATAATAGCTAATTATAAACTTATAATTAATAACTATTTATATATTATTAAACCTTTAATATAACTCTTAAAAAAAGATATAGATTTTAAGTAAAGAGAATTATAAATAAAGATAATAGAAGAGTTAAAAAGAAAGCTTATTATAGCCCTAATCTTAATTATCTTAAGCTATAAATAAGATATAAGAATAATTATCTTCTAAGTAAATACTTTATTATTTAAATAAAAAATAATATTAATATAAATAATTAAAAAAAGGAGAATATTTATATAGTTTAAAAGTAATATCTAGACTATTATAAAGATAAAGTATAATTAAATAAAGTATAAAGTTAAAAGATTATTATATATATTTTAATAATTATATAATTATATTTATAATATTAATTTTATTTTAAAAATAAATATATTAATCTTAAAATAATAAATTAATAATAAAATAAATAATATTATAAAAATACTAATTATAAAGTTATTAAGTTATATTTAACTATTTAACTTTATAGTTTTATATATATTTAATAAAAAGAATTTAATAGTAAATATATTATCTTAAAAACTAATAAAACTATTTAACTTTTTAAAAGTAAAGTATAAAAGGGATTTAAAAGAGTTTATTAACTTAATATTAAATTCTATATATAATAATATCTTACTCTTTAGATTAGGATATAATAATAAAAGTTAATTAATAATAATATTTTTAATAATAACTTAATATTTAGAAGGGATAGCTCTTAATTAAAGATATAAGTTTAAGAATAATATAAATTAGTATCTTTTTTATAAAAAAAGCCTATATTAGAAAGTTCTAAAGAGGCCTAAACTACTTTTACTAGTTAATAATCTAAAAGCTAAAAAGATAATAATTAAAGAGGCTTATAGTTCTTTTAAATATAAAGGATTTTAGATTATAAGTAAATAAATTAAAGCTTAATACTTTTAATTAAAGATAAATAAAGATATATAAGCTATTATTTAAGCTTATAAATTATATTAGAAGTAAATAGTTATATATAAGATAAAGATTATATAATATATAAAGTTTATAAGACCTATAAAGAAAATATACTTTAATTTATAATATATACTTAATAATTAAGAATATAAGTTTCTTTTAAAGGCTAAATATAATCTTACTAGTTAAGTAAAAATAATATTAATTAAAAGTTATAATTTAGTTATTATATTTAGATTTATTAAGAAGTTATTAAGTAAATATAGTATATTTATAAAAGTAATTATTAATAGTAAGTTAGAGTTTAAGGGTAAATTTCTAATTATACTATATAATTAAAGTTATAAAGATATTATAATCTTAAAATATAATTTAAAAGTAAATAAAATAATAAAAATAAAATATTATAATATAATATCTACTATAATTAAGATAATTAGGTTTAGTATAATAACTTAATAATACTTACTAAATATAATTTTACTTATAAACTAGATATTAGTATAAGTATCTTATAGAAGATCCCTTTATTAGCTATTATTTAGTTAATACTTAATTTTACTAATAAAATTAGTAGTTTTAACCTAAAGGTTAATAAGTTAGGATAATATATAAGACTAATACTTTTTATTTAAAGCTAAGGTAAAGATTCTTTTAAAGTACTATAAAGATATTAAGATTATATACTAAAAAGTCTTAAAGTTCTAAAAGTAATTAATAACTTAAATAAACTAATAAAATAAATTCTAACTATAAAAAAGCCTAATATTAGTAAATATATTAGTTTTAATATATAATATAGTTTAAAATAATAACTTATTTTAAGATATAAAAGTAAAATTATATTAATAAGGTCTTTATAAAGTAATAAGATATAATAAAAGGATAAAAGTATATTATTTTATAATCTTAAATAAAATTAACTTATTTAAAATATATATTACTAATTAACTAAAAGTCTTTTAAAAATATAAAGTAAGATAATAGTTTTATAAAAAAAATAATAACTAGACTAATTCTTTAGAAGATAACTTTAAAAATAATAGTAAGAGTAATAAGTATATCTTAAAAAATAATAAAGAAGCTCTTAATTTAAATAAATTATAAAATAATAAATTATAATATTATAATTTATAATATAAAAGACTATAAGAAAGGTTATAAAGAGCTAGCTTTAAAAGGGGAGGATTTATTATAAATATACTTATAATATAAAATAAAAATACTAATTAGTATAAAACTATAATCTAAATTATAAGTTTTTAGCTTTTATAAAAAAACTTATAAAGAGGATAATAGTAAAATAAAAAAATAAAACTAAAAGTATTAATTATTATTATTAAAAAAAAGTATATAATAAAAAGCCCTAATTATAAGTAAAATAGCTAGTTTCTTATATTTTATTTTTCTTATTTATAAGAAGTTATATTTAGCTTATTAAGAAGAAGCTTTTATTATTACTTAATAACTCTTAGCCTATTTATAGTCTTTAGGAATAACTAATAATAAAGTTAAAGAGTAGATTATTAGTCTAGCTAAGTAAGATAAAGAGGAATTAGCTAGATACTAGTAACCTAATCTCTATATAAACTATATTTACTATCTTCTAGACCCTCTAAAGGCTTTTAGTATTTAAAGTATAGTTATTAGTTATACTATTAACTAATAACTTACTAAATATAGTTTCTATATAATCTACTAAGAATACCTAAAATAAAGATATAGTCTTAAAAAAGGTATAAAATATAAAAATACTTAAAAGTAATATTAAATATAAAAGTAGTTAAGTAATAAGTATAAAATTAAGGGTTTTAATAACTATATATTTAGATTAAGAGTATCTTTTACTTATTAATATAATTAGATACTATCTTAAGGATAAGGCCTAAAAAGGTCCTAGTCTTAGTAAGAAAATATATACTTTATACCTTAAAAAGAAGAGTATATTTAATAATTATCTTCTAAAATATTTAATTAGTTAAGTAAAATTACTTTTAGAACTATATTATTAATACTTAGTGTTATAGCCACTAGCTATAGCAATAGATACGGGTCTCTAATTGGCCTAAATCTGTGTTAGACCCACTTTTATACTTAGATGATTTACTATAGGTAAGAGCCTATAAATAAGAAAAAAAAGTAAGAATTAACACTAACTAAATTAACCTATAATATATACGTATTATCCCTAACGGGACTAACACTAATTAGTAGTTATAAATAACTATAGATAGTTAGGGACTAATAGAAGAGATAGTCTTTTACTTAAAGATAAAACCCCCTATACTACTAAATAAGATAATTTAGAAAATCTAGCTACTATAAACGCACTAATTCTAAAGAATTTTCTTAAATACGAATTTATTTTAAAAAAGATCTAGCTAATAATAGTTACTAATTCCTAAAGAACTTAATCATTTTACTCTATTATAATAAATAAACTTAATTTTAATAGAAGGATCTATTAACGCTATTTAATATTACTATTACTAATATTACCTTAAATAACCCTAAGAAAATAATAAGATAATTAGAATCTAGCTAGTTTAATACTAGAAGTATTATATTAACTAGTAATATAAAGTTTACTAAATATAACTAGTTTATTATTAAAGGGTAATAGTAATAGATACTAGCCCTAATAGATTTTAATAACTTTAATAAATAATAACTTAATAATACTATTATTAATTTTATTATTATAAATAATAACTATACTTTTAATATACTATTTATATATATTATAGAAGACTTTACCTTTTAGTTAAAGGAAATATTTAATCTTACTAACCCTAGTCTTATTTAATACTTTAGGGATTAGATTTATAACTATAGTGTCTTTATAGTTAAGTAACTAAGATATTTAATTACTTAAGCCTTAGCTAAACTCTATATATTAGAAAGTATGCTAGAATAGGGAGATAAGAATCTGCCTAATATTATTATCTATAGATAAGAAAGGGATACTATAGCTAAGGCTAACCTAGTAAAGGTATAAATAATATATAATTAGGAGGTACTAAATAGGAATACTTATAGGGCTATTAGGGTAACTTAAGTATTAAGCCTAATAGTTATTAATATCCTATAGAAGCTTAAGTAACTCTTAAAGAGCTATTTAGACTATAAAAAGTATATTAGAAAAAGGGATAAGTTCTTATATATTAAGCTTAATATCTTCTATAATAAGTATACCCGCCTTAAAGTGCTAGAGATAGTATAAGTATAAGCCCTTCTAGTTATACTTACTAGTGCTACTATAGAATATTATATAATATAATTATTAGTATTAAACCTTAACTATAATAGTTTTATCTTAAAGCTAGAATAACACTTTAAGCTAGTAATAGTAATAAAAGGATATTAAGCTAAGTAGTATTCCCTTAGTCTTTAAAAGACTATTAATAATAACCTTAAGAAGCCTCTAATAGAATACGTTAATACCCTAGTTAAGAGAATCTAGAAGTTATATTATAGCCTTAACCACGAGAAAGGGAATAGTAATATAGAAAAAAGGGATGTCCTATATAGTACTACCCTTAGTGTTAAAGCTTATTCTAACACCTTAATAAAGCTAGATCTAACCTTTAATAGCCTAGCTATAGAGATTAAATAAGTTACTAATTTATATATAAGGAATAAGATAGCTAATTAATAAGCTACCTTTATTAAGTAAGCTACCTTTATTACTAACTAAGAATACTAAATATAACTAAACTATTATAATTACTACCCTACTTTTAGTTATAGTAATTAAGATTAAGTTCTATTATTAGGTAAATTTAGTTACTTTAGGAATTAATTAAAGAAATATTATATTTATAATAAGCCTAGATACTAGTTAAATAGGTATTCTAATAGTAAATATAAGGCTTCTTATAAGGAATAGTTTAAAAAGAAGAACTATTAAATACTACTAACTAATAAGAAATTTTAGTTATTTTTAACTAAATTTAAAGGGATTAAAGATAAAGAGCTTAATAAGGGAGAGGAGCTACTTAAATAGATATATACTACTAATCTATTTAATAATAATAATAATAACTAAGAAGAGATAATAGGTAAGAATTTCTTTACTTTATTAATAATAATAACTATAAATTTCTTTATATTAAATATACTTACCCTAAAATAAGTTACTAATATCCTAGCTAATACTACTATATATTATATATTATTAGTAGATTAATAAGACCTCCCTAATAACTAGGCTACTATTTTAAGGCCTATTAGCTCTTACCCTAAATATAGTAATATATATATATTAGCTTTAAGATACTATAAATAAGCTTTCTAAGGTATTATACCTAATACTAGTACTTCTAGAAATTTAATAGCTAGAATATTATAAGTTAAAGCTTTACTATAACTAATACTATACCTTAAAATAAAAGAAGCTCTAGCTTCTATTATTAAATTTAGTACTAGATTTATAATATTAAATAGAAAGCTTTATATACTAATAAGCTTTAGAACTATTAGCTTTAGGATTTTATCCTTATTAATACTATTCTTATTCTCCCTAACTAATATAAATAGAATAAGTATAGTTTTTAATAACCTAAGAAATCTACTAATTTAGGATAATAAGTAGGTCCTAGTTATAAGGTAATAGGGTTACCTATAGTAGCGAATTAATACCGCTAAAAGCGTAGCTTTTATACTCTTTAAAACCTAATTTTACTAGCTTTATTAAAAATTTAGCTATCCCTCTATAAAAAGGCTTAGCTAAATCCTAAAGTGTGCTAATAAGGAATTTAACCCTAGCTTTATTAAGAAGATTAATAAAATTTACTACTATTACTAGATAAATACTAGGGCACCTAGATAGTTTAAATTTACCCTTAAGGATAATATTAAATTTAACTTTAAGATAATTATTAATATCTTTTATATCTAAAGAAGGCTAGTTTTATATATTATTAATTTAATAATAGCTTTCTAAGCTATAAGGTTCTTAGCTATTTAAGATAAAAGGCTTATAATATATTTAATACTATTAAGGAATATTAGATTAATATATATATTAGGCTACTAGATTATATTACTTATAATATTAGTAGGAATTTTACTTTATTAGAATTTAAGGAATATATAAAGTTATTAGATATCTAGATAAAGGAGGCGCTTATTAAAGCTTATAATATAATAAGTAAAGCTAAAAGGTATTATAGAATTCTTTATTAAGCCTATAAAATCCTTAATAAAAAAGTAAGTACTAATATAACCTCTAAATAAAAGCTATAGGCTACTATTAAAGCTATTAATAATACTACTAAACCTAATAGGCTTATACTAATATTACTAGTCTTTAGCGCCTATCCTTAGTTAACTAATAATTTACTACTAAACCTATTTATTATATATTAGGCTAAAGTTATTTAGAAGGTAATAAATAAGATTAAAAAAGAGCTAGCTAAAAGGTAGGTTTAGGATACTCTTAGGATAAGGAATAGGCTAGTTACTTCCCACCTATAAGATCTTCTATTATAGTTAAAGGTGTGTATATTCTAGGAAAAAGGGGGCTAGAAGGGCCTATATAAGCTTCTTACTATTAATAGCGAGACCTATACCCTAGATATACCCTAGGGCCCGGCTAACTTCCGGATAACGGTTATTTAGCTATATTTTCGGCCTAAGGAAGATACTACTCCTGCTAAGGGTGCTGTGATACGGAGTTAAAGTGTATCACGGTAATAGCTAGCGGCTGTAGTATAGAGTTAAAGTTTATTATAGTAATAACTAGCTACTATAATAGGGAATAAAAGCCTGCTAAGGTAACTCGTAGGCTCGTCGACGAGCGAGGGGAGCCTGCCGCGGTAACCTATAGGCTTATTAATAAGTAAGGCTATTATTAAAGGGGAGGAAAAAGAGGAGCTAGCACTAAGACGATTAATATGGCTAAATTAAAGAAGGTATAGCTACTAAGAAAAAGAGGAAGAAGATAAGAGTAACTTTAATAAAGCCTTAATAATAGTACTAATTAATATAAATAACCTAGAAGTAAATAATAAAGCTAGTAAATACTTCTTAGCTAAAGCTTTTTTTAATAAAGTATTCTTTAATAAGATATTATTTAAAGGAATTATTAAAGATAAAGGATTCCTAAATAAAGTATTCTTTAATAATACCTTATTTAATAAGGTTTTTCTTACTATAAAAGAGTAGCTTAACCTAGCTCTAGCTATTAAACTTTAGAAGAAGGGTATTATAACTACTCTAGGTAAACTATTTAAAGCTTCTAATTAAGTTAAAGTTAATAATCTATATAATAAGGATATATTCTAGTTTAAGTAGTATAATAAGGAAAAGTATAGCTCTTATTAACTCTTTAAGGTATATATAGTATATAAGATTAAGGGTAAAGGTATAGATAAGCTCTATAAAAAGTCTTACCTTATTATATATAGCTATAATAATTAAGGTAAATTTATTATATTAATAGAATTACTAATAATCTAAAGAAATAGCCTAAGGCTAATTATTATATTAGCTCTATCTTTAATATTATTAGGAATTATCCTCTAGATAAGGGATATTACCTAGGTATATATATAATTAAACACTCTTCTTAAGAGGGTAATCTTAGCTATACTCCCTTAATAGCTCCACAATAAATATCTAAAAGGTATAATTATAAGGGTAATTAGACCTTTATATAGAATTCTAGAAGTAGGGATATACTAGTATATAATGTATTTAAAGTATTATTATAAGGAATTAGGTATAATTAATTTAACTTTTAATCCCTACTTAATAATATCTTCTAGTAAGGAATTTACTATAATTAGTATATAAATAGATAATATAATTAGCCTTATAACTAAAGCCTTTACTAAACTTAAAGATTAGAAGCTTAAGGCTATAGGATTTATAGTTAAACTAAAGGAATTCCTAAATACGTTAAATCTATTAATTTTTAATAAATACTAAATTTCTCTAGGCTCTAATAGCTATATTATAGTTATATAGAAGGGATAAGCTAATAGGCTTAGGTTACTAGAAATAAAGTAGGAATATATAGAGTAGCGTACTTATAGTACTTATTTATTAAGTATCTACTAGCCTAAGGCTACTTATAACCTATTAGTTACCACCTAGTAAAAAGAACTAAATAATAATAATTTTAAATATCTTTACTAATATCTATAGTAGTAGATAGATAATATAAATTAAGGGCTATAATATATCCCTCTTAACCTTAGAAAAGTGAAGCTCTTTATCTTTATTAATAGTTCTTTTACTAATAATAAAGATTTAAGTTCCTAGCTAGGATATATTATTATCCTAGGTAATAAGAAGGAGAATAATAGTTAAAGCTATGTAAAGGGGAATATTATAGTATATAGCTTAACTAAGTTAAAGAAGGTAACTTAAAGCGCTTTAGTAAGTAAATTATATAGTATAATATAAGGTATAGATATTACCTATACCCTTAATTTAACCTTAGCTATAATAACTAAGAGGCTTAGTCTACTAGAGATCCTAATAATCCTATTAATAGATTCTTTTTTATTATATAAATACCTAGTTAAGCTAAGTATTATAAAAGAGAAAAGGCTAATAATTAATATTATAGTATTTTACTAATTATATAAGTAAAGAGAAGTATATAAAATATAATAGATTAATAGTATAAATAACCTAGCTAATATAATAATAAAGGCATTACTAAATATAACTCTAAGGAACCTTATTAATAAGAATAAAATTAATATTTAAATATAAGGATAAGTAGATTAGAAGTAAAGTAATAGTTATATAGTCTATAATCCTGAAAATCACTTCTTCTTATTTCCTAGTAGACCTTATAGTCTATAATCTAGAAAATCACTTCTTTTCCTTATATTCTAGTAGATCCTATAGTCTATAATCCTAAAGATTACTTATATAGTCTATAATCTAGAAAATCACTTTATATTATATAGTAATTATTTTTATTAAGTTAAAAAAGGCAGAAGGCCTTATATAATAATATTTACTATAAGGAAAGGTCTAGAATAGAAAAAGAATGTGCTAGTTATATATATATTAGAGGGATTATATTTTTATTATAAATTTAGAGGAATTAAGCTAAATTAATTATTTAGAATTTAGCTTAAGCTAAGCTATTATTTTTATTATATTTTTATTATATTAAATAGGTAGAACTCTATATAGTTCTATACTTATTAATAGCCTTTAATAACCTAAGGTAATAGGGTTAAATCCTATATAGGTTTAACCTTATAGTAAAGGGGTTAATTAGGAAGATATTATAAGCCTATAAGGCCCGGAATTAGCTATAATATACGCATTTTAAGATATTCTTAGTATTCTATTAATTTTAAGGCTATTCGGCCTCTAAAAGAGAAAAATTATAAGTATTATAGCCACTAGCTATAGTAATAGATACGGGTCTCTAATTAGCCTAAATCTATGTTAGACCCACTTTTATACTTAGATGATTTACTATAAGTAAGAGCCTGTAAACGAGAAAAAAAAGTAAGAATTAACACTAACTAAATCGACCTATAATACATACGTATTATCCCTAACAGGACCAACACTTAGTCTTTTAATATAGTTAAGTAAAATATAAGCTTAAAGTAAAGTAGAGTTTTATATATATTATAGTCTTTACCTTTAATAATAAAAAGAATAAGATTATATATAATTTAAATTATTAGTTATATAAAAGATTAGGACTTATAAAATACTTATATAAGAGACTTAAAGCTTATTAAGGTAATACTAATTATTTACTATTTATTATAAGTAATAATATATTAGTTAGAATTAACTACCTCTAGGGTTTATCTATAAGGAATAGTATAAAAGGATAATATTATAATACGCGTGCGGTTACTATATAGTTATAGGTTAATTTAGTGCCCTAATTACTATAGGTTACCTAATATACTAATCTTTTACTAGTTTTAGTATAGCTAGTACTAGGGGCTAGGTATTATAAATATCCTTTTATAGTTTTTAAAAATAACTTTTTTACCTTTTTTATATCTAATTTCTATTATATACCTTATAATTAAGAGCCTTATATAGTCTTCTTTAGTCTTTAATAATATCTTTACTTAAATATAAAGCTTTTAATAACTTAGTAAATAGTAATATTACTAATTATTTAAGCCCTTATTTAATATTATATTTTTTTAACTTTATAAACCTCTTAATTAGGAGTTAATAAATATTTTATATATATACTATACCTTTAGAGGGACTATACTTTTATTAATATTATAAACTTATTTAATAATCTTATAGGTAATAGTAAATACTTTATATATTTTAGCTATTTTCTTCCTTAATAATAATTATAATAAAAGTTATAATAAAAAAAAACCTTAATTAATAGTTAAAATACCCTTAATTATTAATTAAAAATACTAAAAAGCTATTATAATAAGAGCCTAGAAGAAAAGCTATTAAGGAAGTTAATAAGCTTAATAATATTTAAAGATTTAAAGATAGTTTATCCTAAATTATAATAACTACTAGGCTTTATAATTATAAGAAGGTTTTATTATTAAACTAAAATATAAATAAAAAAATAATAAGTAAATAACCTATAACTATATTTAAAATTAAGAGAAGAACTATAAATAGAATATTATAAAGATAAATAAGGATTAAAGTAATCTATTACTAAGAAAATATTAGGACTAGTAATTATAAGATTAGTATTTATAAAAAGGAGTTTAGTTTATTATAAAGAAAAATAAAGGATTATATAACTATAATATTAACTATAAAGAACTTACTTTTAATTTAGTTAAGTAAGATATTATTAATATACTTAAAATATTATAATTAAGAATATAATTAAATTATCTTATAGTATAAGAGTATTAGGTAAATAGTTTATAAATAAAGTTCTTATTTAGGGAAATAAGGTATAGGTTAAGTAAATAAGGAATTAAGATAAAGATTAAGGTATTCTTAACTAAAGAAGAATAAAAAAGCTAAAAAATATAAGATTAGTAGGTTAAAAAGGGCTTAGACTCTAAAAGCTAAATATAAAGTATTTTAAGTTATTATATTATTTAAGAAATAAACTACTCTTAGTCTAAGCTCTCTAAAAAACCCTTTTAAGGTATTTAAATATTCTTAATCTAAATAATAATTATATTATACTATAATATTAAAATACTAGGTAAATAGTCTATAAAGATATCTTAATTAGAGAAGAATATTAGGAATAAATAAAGATAAGGATTAAGGTAAAGCCTAATAGAAATAATTAAAAATAAAAAGATTATAGACTTAGTAACTAATATAAAAGAAAAAAAGATATTATAATATTTATAATAAATAAACCCCCTCCCTTTTTTAATAAATAATAAGCTAATTAAAAGCTATTTAATCTTTTAAAGAAATATTACCCTTATTTTATACTATTTTAACTATTCTATACCTTAAAACTCTTAATTATAATATTATTTATACTATTTAATAGTATAAGAGTATTAAAGAATTATAAAAGAAAGTTTTTTATTATAATAAAAGACTTAACTACTCTTAATAATAACTTAATTAATATAACTAAAGACTAAGGTCTTAAAGATATAAGAATTAATAGTTAAGAGAAAGGAGAGAAAAAGAGGACTTTAGTAAAAAGAAAAAAAGTAAAAAAGTATATTATAAAAAGAGGACTAATAAAAAAGATTAAAGATAAGGACTTTACTAATCTTAACTTTAACTTCTTTAAATTAGTTAATAGTAAAGATCTTTTAATAACCTTAATTTATACTTAACTTTAACTAAAGACTATTTTTAAGAAGAAATTTAATAAAAATAATATTATAAAGTTCTTAAAGAAGTTTAATAAATAAATAAATATAAAAAAATCCTAAATATATATTAACTTAATAAGCTAATAAATATAACTTTACTTTACTTAATAGAAGAGGTTAAGTTAATTATATTCTAATATAATTAGAAGAAAGTTAAGAAGTATTTAATAAAGTATTACTTTAAGTATAATACTAAAGAATAGTATAGTCTTTAAATTAGACTATTAAGATATAATAAATAACTATTTACTAATAATTATTATATTATTAGTAAATAACTTATTAAGTATAAGTACTTTTATAAATTACTAAATAAAAAACTTCTTATATCTAGTAAATAATTAAGATACTTATAGTTAGTAATACTATTTATTATTTATTATAATATAATAAAATAATATAATATTAATACTACTTATTTTAGTAAACTAATATATAAGGATATATATTAGTAAATCTTCTACTTTATTAAGGACTAAATCTAATTTATATAGAATAAAAGATATAAAAAAGTTATTAGTTAAAAGGTTCTAGTAAAGGTAAAGGGAGAGTCTTTAAAGAAGGTTAAAAATATATAGCTTATCTTTAAGTAAGATATTAAACCTATTATTAACTTAGTTAAGTAATTTAAACTCTTAAAAAGAATAAAGGGTTTAATAATTTATATCTCTAAGAACTAGAATAATAACTAAAAGGCTCTTATCTAATAAAATAATAAGATACTTAAAAATAAAAATAAAGCCTTAGTTAAGATTAATAATATAAAAATAAAAAAGAACTAAGATATTAAAAAATAAGAGGTCTATATTAATATAATAAAGACTAATAAAGAATAGGTTTATTAATACTACTTTAGACTAAGATACTTTCTTAATACTTATAACCTTATAAATATAAATACCTTAATATACTTTTATACTTATAACTTAACTATATATATACTTACCTTTAAATTAAAGAATAAGTACTTTATTTTACTTTAGTTATTATATTAATTTTAAGGTAAATAGCTTATTTAAAAACTTACTATCTTATAAGCTTTAAAGATATTAGGATTTAAGTTTATAAAATAAGTAATAACCTTATAAGGAGTATCTAAGCTAGAACTAGTTCCTAGATCTTAAGAATAAGAGAAAGTAGACTTTACCTAGCCTTACCTACGAAAAGGTTAGAAAGTACTAGTACCTAAGGCTAAGCCTAATAATCCTAAAGTTAATATTATTTATCTTAATAATATTAACTAGTTAAAACCCTTAGTTATTAATATAGTAAATATTAAATTATATTTTAAGAAAAAATCTAAAATATCTAATAATTTATTAGAGAAGGATAACCTACTTACTAAGTCTAAGAACCTTAGATTTATAGCTATATAAGAAATAAGCCTTTCTCTTAATATAAATAAAAATTTAAAGACTAGGGTTAAATTTAATACTAGTAATTTATAATAATAAGTTATAAATAATATTATATTAAAAAAGATAAGTATAATAACTAAAGAAGTTATATAATATAATCTAAAAATTAAATACTTATTTACTTAAAGGGTTTTAGATATAGTAAAAAGGATCTAAAGAATAAAAGTAATCTTAATAGTACCTATAAGCTTAAAAGCTAGGAAAGGACTAGCTACTACTAATCTATATATTAAAAAGTAAGAGGCTATTAACTAAGCCTTTTATAATACTATATTAATAATAAATATTAATATAGTCCTAATTAGAGAGTATATTATTTAAAAATAAGAATATAAATAGTCTATTTTAGTAAAAAGAGGGAAGTATCTAGTAATTATAAATAAAGTAAAAGACCTAGTAAATATAAAAATTATTTTTATAAAAATAAGACCTCTAATTACTAGCTTAAGTAATAAAAGGATTATTAATTAAGAAGATAAGTAAGAAACTATATATATATACTATATCTTTAATACTAAATATATTATAATTACCTAATAATCTTTACCTTTTATTTATATTAAAGTAAATACTCTTAAGTACTAGCTAATAAAGGTACTTATAAATTTAAGTATAAAAGAGAATATTATAAGCTAAGAACTAGTTACTAAGTATAAGGTTATTATAAAACCTTAATAAGTTATATCTATATCTTATTTTAATAAATAAGTAATTATAATTAAATTTATACTCTTATAACTATATTTTAAAAATACCTTTATTTAGTAAAAAATTTATATAATAAATAGACTAATATTAATAGACTTTATCTTAAGAATATCTTTTATTAAATCTACTTAAGTTATATTTAAGTATCTTAAGGATTAGGAGGGTATAGAGTTATAAGTATAGTTTAATAATACTAAAATAATAACCCTTATAATAAAACTAATAGCCTAAAAAGTTACTAGTAAATTACTTAAGTCTAGATAATAACTATTATAAATATAGACTATAGTTATTAATTAGGAGTTTATATAAAAAGAAGATATATTAAAAAGAGAATTTAAAAAAGAGGATATAATTTTTAAATTAGGAGAGGATAATAAAGTAGAAGTTAAGAAGACCTTATATTAAATTATTATAAGAGAAGAGGTTATAATAAAAAAAGAAAATATAACTATAAATTTATAAAAATAACTAAAAAATAAGATTAAAGTCTTTATTTTTTATAAAAAGAAAGGGGTAAAAGTAGAGTTATTAGATATATTTAATAGCTTTATACTAAAAGGTAATTTAAAGTAAAAAGAGAAAAAATAAAAAAAAGTAAAAAAAGAAATAAAAACTATTTACAAATATATTAACTTTTTAATAAGTAAATTCTTAAAGATTAAGAAAGGCTTTTAAATATATAAGAAAAAGCTATAAAGTATTAAAGAATAAATTAGTAAGTTAATAAAAAATAAATAAGAGATATTCCTTATAATACTTTATAATAAAGAAGCTATATTAGCCTAGACCTTTAAAAAGAGTAAATAACTTAATCTTAATATAGTGCCTTTATAAGAGTTAAAAGTTATTAATTATAAGCCTTAATAAGTAAAATTAATCTTAATCTTAAAGGGAATTTTATTAAAGTTTATTTAGTTACTTAAAATAAAACTAAAAGCTAGTATTTTAGAAAAAGCTATAGCCTTTATAAGAATCTAATATTCTTAGTTATTAAGTTAAATAAAAAGTTATAATTAATTAATTTAATAATATATATTAATATAATATTAGTCTAAGATATAAATATTCTTTTAATTTAGAAAAAGACTATTAAAGACTTTATAATATATAAGATTTTATTATTATTAAACTTCTTTTTTAATTATAATTAAATATCTTTAGCCCTTAGAAGTTAAGATTTAATAACTTTCTTTAGCCTTATTAGCTTATTAAGAATATATATACTTCCTTAAGGAGTTACTAACTTAGTTATATAGTTTATATATATAATAATATAAATACTAATAGAACTTATATTAAAGATCTATTATCTTTATTTAAATAATATTATTATATAAGACTTAATAGTATATATAATAATAAAAAGGTACTTTTAAGAATTAGATATTATATAGTAGAATATATTTAAAACCTTAATAAGGTCTTAGTAAATATTAAATTAGTAAATTATATAATTTTTAATAAAAAAAGCTATTAATACTAAAAAAGAGTAATAATTATAAAGTTCTTTTATAATACTTTTAATTATAACTTTATAAAGTATAAAGTTTTAAAGATTTAAAAGTAAAAAAAGTATTATAATATTAAGAAAATATATAGTTTTTTAAGTATAATAACTAGTTATAAACTTATAATTAAGGGCTATTTAGGTATTATTAAACCTTTAATATAGCTTTTAAGGAAGAATATAGGTTTTAAGTAAAGAGGATTATAAAAAAAGGTAATAAAAAAGCTAAAGAAAAGGCTTATTATAGCCTTAATCTTAATTACTTTAAGCTATAAATAAGGTATAAAAGTAATTATTCTTTAAGTAAATATTTTATTATTTAGATAAGAGATAATATTAATATAAATAATTAAAGAAAGAAGAATACTTATATAATTTAAGAGTAATATTTAGATTATTATAAAAGTAAAATATAATTAAATAAAGTATAAAGCTAAAAGATTATTATATATATTTTAATAATTATATAATTATATTTATAATATTAGTTTTATCTTAAAAATAAATATATTAGTTTTAAAATAATAAATTAATAATAAAGTAAATAATATTATAAAAGTACTAATTATAAGATAGTTAAGCTATATTTAATTATTTAACTTTATAGTTTTATATATACTTAATAAAAAGAATTTAGTAATAAATATATTATCTTAAAAACTAATAAAACTATTTAACCTTTTAGAAATAAAATATAAAAGGGATTTAGAAGAATTTATTAACCTAATACTAAATTTTATATATAATAATACCTTACTCTTTAAATTAAAATATAATAATAAAAGTTAATTAATAATAATATTTTTAATAATAACTTAGTATTTAGAAGGAATACCTTTTAATTAAAGGTATAAGTTTAAGAATAATATAAATTAGTATTTTCTTTATAAAAGAAGCTTATATTAAAAAGTTCTAAAAAGGCCTAAACTACTTTTACTAGTTAATAACTTAAATATTAAAAAGATAATAATTAAAAAGGTTTATAATTCTTTTAAATATAAAAGATCTTAGATTATAAGTAAATAGATTAAAGGTTAATACTTTTAGTTAAAAATAAATAAAGATATATAAGTTATTATTTAAATATATAAATCTTACTAAAAGTAGGCTATTATATATAAAAGAGAGACTATTTAGTATATAAAGCCTATAAAACTTATAAAAAAAATCTACTTTAATTTATAATATATACCTAATAATTAAGAATATAAGTTTTTTATAAAGACTAAGTATAATCTTATTAGCTAAATAAAAGTAATATTTATTAAAAGTTATAATTTAGTTATTATATTTAAATTTATTAAGAAATTACTAAGTAAGTATAGTATATTTATAAAAGCTATTATTAATAGTAGATTAGAGTTTAAAGGAGAGTTTTTAATTATATTATATAATTAAGGTTATAAGTATATAATAATCTTAAAATATAATCTAAAAGTAAATAAAATAGTAAAAATAAAGTATTATAATATAATATTTATTATAATAAAAATAATTAAGCCTAATATAATAGTTTAGTAATACTTACTAAATATAGTTTTACTTATAAACTAAATATTAGTATAAGTATTATATAAAAGATCCCTTTATTAGCTGCTATTTAGTTAATACCTAATCTTACTAATAGAATTAATAGTCTTAACCTAAAGGTTAATAAGTTAAGATAATATATAAGACTAATACTCTCTATTTAAAGCTAGGATAAGGGTTCTCTTAAAGTACTATAAAGATATTAAAACTATATACTAAAAAGTCCTTAACTTCTAAAAGTAATTAATAACTTAAATAGACTAATAAAATAAATTCTAATTATAAAAAAGCCTAATACTAGTAAATATATTAGTCTTAATATATAATATAGTTTAAAATAATAACTTATCTTAAGATATAAAGATAAATTATATTAATAAAGTTCTTATAAGATAATAAGATATAATAATAAAATAAAAGTATATTATTTTATAATCTTAAATAAAATTAACTTACTTAAAATATATATTACTAATTAGCTAAAAGTATTCTAAAAAAATAAAGTAAAGTAATAGTTTTATAAGGATAATAATAACTAAACTAATCCTTTAAAAGATAACTTTAAAAGTAATAATAAAAGTAATAAGTATATTTTAAAAGATAATAAGAGAGCTCTTAATCTAAATAAATTATAAAATAATAAATTATAATATTATAATTTATAATATAAAAAGCTATAAAAAAGGCTATAAAGAACTAATTTTAAAAAAGGAGGACTTATTATAAATATACTTATAATATAAGATAAAGATACTAAATAATATAAAACTATAATCTAAACTATAAGTTTTTAGTTCTTATAAAGAAACTTATAAAGAGGATAATAATAAAATAAAAAAATAAAACTAAAAGTATTAATTATTATTATTAAAAAAAAGTATATAATAAAAAGCCTTAATTATAAATAATATAATTAGTTCTTTATATTTTATTTTTTATTTTTTTATTTATAAGAATCTATACTTAGCTTATTAAGAGGAAACTTCTATTACTATTTAATAATTCTTAGTTTACTTATAATCTTTAAAAATAACTAATAATAAATTTAAAGAGTAGATTATTAGTTTAACTAAATAAGTTAAAGAGGAATTAGCTAAATACTAATAACCTAATCTTTATATAAACTATATTTACTATCTTCTTAACCTTTTAAAGGCTTTTAGTATTTAGGATAAAGCTATTAGTTATATTACTAATTAATAGTTTATTAAATATAGTTTTTATAAGATTTACTAAGAATACTTAAAATAAAGATATAGTCCTAAAAAGGGTATAAAATATAAAAGTACCTTAAGGTAATATTTAATATAAAGGTAGTTAAGTAATAAAAGTAAAATTAAGGATTTTAATAGCTATATATTTAAATTAAAAGTACCTTTTATTTATTAATATAATTAGATATTATTTTAAAGATAAGGCCTAAGAGGGTCTTAGTTTTAATAAGAAAATATATACTTTATACCTTAAAAAGAAGAGTATATTTAATAATTATTTTTTAAAATACTTAATTAGAAGAATAAAATTATTTTTAAAACTATATTATTAATACCTAGTCTTTTAGTATAGTTAGGTAAAAAATAAGCTTAAGGTAAAATAAAGTCTTATATATATTATAATCTTTACCTCTAATAATAAAGAAAATAAGGTTAAGTATAGCTTAAATTATTAATTATATAAGAGATTAAGAGTTATAAAGTACTTATATAAGGCACTTAAAGTTTATTAATATAGTAATTATTATTAACTATTTATTATAAGTAATAATATTAATAAAAGTCTATTATATTAGATATAGTATTAAAGAGAGTATAGATATTAAGAAGCTTCTAAATTAGTATTTTAAGAGTCTTAAATTTAATTATAAGACCTAGGAGATAATTAAGTAAAGAGATATTAAGGTAATTAAAGATATAAGGAGACCTACTTAGGTAAGTTAATTAGAAAGATAAAAAAAAGAAAAGAAGAGAAAGAAAAGGAAATTATTAAAAAAGAAAATATATAAAAAAAGAAGTATATTAACTATTTAAACTATAATAAATATATTATAATTTTATATATATTTATTATAATAAAACTACTAATTAGTATAAACTAGTAATTTTATATATTTAATTTACTAGATTAGCTAGTAATTATACTATTTATATAAATTATATTCTTTATCTTTTCCTCTTCTCTCTTTTTTCTCTTTTATATCCCTTTAAAGCTCTTTATACTTTACCTTTATTACTTAAAACTCTTAATTTTAGCTCTAAAAATTATTTTCTTTAAGCCTATTATTACCCTAATACCCTTAAGACCTTTTCTATTTTTATTAATTAATTAGGAAATTTATCTTTTTATACTTTATTTTATTTTTCTTTATATTTTATAACTTAATCTATAGTCTATTACTTTATTATACTTATTTTCTTTTTCTCTTATATATTAAAAAGTACTTACTTAATTTCTAATTTTTTATTTTATTATATAAATATCTTTATTATTATTTTCTTTTTTATTTTTATTTTTTATTAAAAATAATTATAATATTTTACCTTAAGATTAAAAAAAAGAATAATAATTACTTATATTACTTTCTTAAGGAAAAAAAGTAAGTTAATTTACTTATTATTAAATCTTATTTATATTATTTACTAATCTTTTACTTAAAGACTATTTAGCTAAAAAAAAAACTTATTTTACTTTTTAATTAAAAAGATCCTTTTTTTTAAGATATTAAAAAAAGCTTCTATTATATACTAAACTACTTTATAGTTAAAGAAAAATCTTAAGAAAAGTATTTTATATTATACTTTAGACTTTATAATATACTCTTAAAATATAAATAAGCTAAAAATATTTAATTTTTAGTTATATTTAAGATTATTATTTAAAGACTAGAAGAAGTTATTATAATTATTTTTATTAAATTTCTAATTAAAGGCTATTCTTAACTATTTATATATAAGTTTAATATACTTAAGAATAAAATAGAACTTAATTAGGAGTTTATAAAAAAAGTATTATTCTTTAGAGGCTTAATTAAAAATAGTTAATATTATAAGTAAAGTTTATTAGGCTATAGGTTCTAAATTAGTCTAGCTAACTTTATAAGCTATTAGAATCTTTATAAAGAAAGATATTAGGTTATTATAGTATTTAATAAGTAATTAAGAGTTTTATAAATCTTTAATTTTATTTTAAATAAAAGATATATAAAGATAAAAGTAATAGCCTTAATATTTTACTAATAGCTTATTAATATATAACTCCTTTATAGTTTCCTTATATTTACCCTTAATATTAGTAATTAAGAGAATAAGTAATCTTATAGCTATTTAAGAATCTATAATATTATATTACTACTATAAAGCTATACTAGTAATACCTTATTAGAGCTAATAAATAAAATATAAGGGAAGAAGTAATTAGATAAACTAATTAACCTACCTATAAATAGTCTTAAGCTAGCTATAATATAAGGGCTTTATAATCTAGACCTCTCTAAGCTATAATAAATAGACTAGGATAGACTATACTTAACTTAAGTCTTAAATAAGAATTTCTAAGTAAATATTTTATACTATATACTAGCTAATAAGCTAAGAATTAAGAAACTACTTTTATAAACTTACTAGCTTAGACTTATTAGTAATAGCTTAGATAAGCTTTATAAGTTAAAGCTAATTAAGTAGTTTATATTTAGTAGTCTAGTTTTATATAAGATAAGTAAGAAACTCTTAAGGGACTAGATTAGTATATTCTTTATAAATAATTAAGAAAAATAGTATTATTTTTTATTAAATCTAAGGTTTATTAAAAGCTTTTAAAAGTTTATATTTACTTATCTTAATAAAATAAAAAGTATTTTATTCTCTAATATTATAAGTATAAGTAAATACTTATAATTCCTTAACCCTTAGATGCCTTTAAAGGAGAGACTTAGTAATATAAAAGGTCTCTTAAGTTAAAACTAATTATAAAAGAGAAGGTTTATACCTTTAAAGTATAAATTAAAAAGCTTTAATAACTAAATATAAGGCCTAGATCTTATATAAGGCTTAGTAATAGTATAAAGTACTAGCTAAAGTAAATAGGGTTTTAAGCTAATAAACTTTTTAAACCTTAATATTTTTAAAAGCCTTTTAGCCTAATTAAAGAAAATAAGACCTTTAGAGTAAAAGCTAAAGTAATTATTAAGTAAAGAATCTATAGTTACTAAGATACTAAATACTTATTAATAACTTTTCTTAGTTACTTAAGAGTTTACTTTATTAATAATATCTTAAGTCTCTTAATATTTTATAATCTTTTAATAAGCCTTTATTATAAAAGACTAGGCTATTTATAAGCTAAAAGATACCTAGATTATATAAGAGTTATTAATCTTAAAGGAGCTTAAAGAGGTAATTAAAAATATTATAATTATAAGCTAAAATACTAATAAAGATAATTAAGCTCTAAGTATTATTAAAGATTAAAATAAGTTAATTTATAAATAACTTATATATATAAATAACCTAAAGCTAACTAATAATATATCTAACCTAAGCCTTAGTATTAATAACTCTTTATTATATCCCTAATATATATACTAGCTTTAGAACTAGGGGATATAGACTTTACCTTATACTAAATATATTCTAATACTTTAGCTAAATAAAAAGAAAATAAGCTTATTAAAGACTATACTTATTAAGACTATTTAGCTATTAGAAGAAGATATAATATAAGTATAACTAATAAAGGCTTTATATATAATTATCTTAAGAAGATCTTTAATCCTCTTTATCTTAAATAGACTAATTATTACTAGTATATAGACTTAAGTTTATAAGGCTATTATTATATACTAAACTATATATTTAACCTTAGTTAAGACTTAAGTATTATAATTAAAAGCTTAAGCTAATTTTAAAACTATTAATAAAGAAAAAGCCTTATAAATTACTAAAGAATAGTTAATTAAGTATACTAAGAAGCTTAAAAAAGCTAAAGAGTTATAAGCTACTATTAAGAAGGCTATTACTATTATACTAGCTATTATTAAGATAATTATTACTAAGGGCTAAGTTATTAAAGAAGAGACTATAAAAGAAAAAGAGGATCTAAGTATAAATATAAAGCTAAATTAACCTAAAAATACTATTAAAGGCTATAAAGGAATAGATTAATTAAAGTATAGATTTAAAAAGAAAAGTTTTATTTTATTTTTATTATTTAGTATTTAAGTATTTATTTTAAGATAAAAGAGATAAAGGAACTTTTTATATAAGTCTTATTATTATTTTATAACTATTTATTTTTTTTTTATATATAAAAAAGATTATATTAGTTAGAATTAACTACCTCTAGGGTTTACTTATAAAGAATAATATAAAAGAATAATATTCTTTTATAGTTTTTAAAAATAACTTTTTTATTTTTTTTATATTTAATTTCTATTATATACCTTATAATTAAAAGCCTTATATAGCCTTCCTTAGTCTTTAATAATATCTTTACTTAAATATAAAGCCTTTAATAACTTAGTAAATAGTAATATTACTAATTATTTAAGCCCTTATTTAATATTATACTTTTTTAACTTTATAAACCTCTTAATTAAGAGTTAATAAATATTTTATATATATATTATACCCTTAGAGGGACTATACTTCTATTAGTATTATAAACCTACTTAATAGTTTTATAGGTAATAGTAGATACTTTATATATTTTAGCTATTTTCTCCCTTAATAATAATTATAATAATATTAGTTAAAGCTTTTTATATTAAGTATAATATTAAAGAGAGTATAGATATTAAGAAACTTCTAATTAGGTATTTTAAAGATTTTAAATTTAATTATAAGACCTAGGAGATAATTTTATAAAAAGGTACTAAGGTAATTAAGAATATAAAGAGACTTACTTAAGTAAGTTAATTAAGAGGATAAAAAGAAAAAAAGAAAAAGAAGAGAAGAAAATTATTAAAGAAGAAAAAATATAAAAAGAGGAATATATTAACTATTTAAATTATAATAAATATATTATAATTTTATATATATTTATTATAATAAAGCTATTAACTAATATAAACTAATAGCCTTATATACCTAATTTACTAGATTAGCTAGTAATTATATTACTTATATAAGCTATATTCTTTATTTTTTCTTTTTTCCTCTTCTTTTTCTTTTATATCTCTTTAAAACTCTTTATACTTTATCTTTATTACCTAAAACTCTTAATTATAGCCTTAAAGGTTATTACCTTTAAGCTTATTATTACCTTAATACTTTTAAGACCTTTTTTATTTTTATTAATTAAATAAGGAATTTATTTTTATATACTTTATTTTTTCTTTTTTTATATTTTATAGCCTAATTTCTAGCTTATTATTTTATTATACTTATTTTCTTTTTTTTTATATATTAAAAAGTATTTACCTAATTTCTAATTTTTTATTTTATTATATAAATATTCTTATTATTATTTTATTTATTTTTATTTTTATTTTTTATTAAAATAACTATAATATTTTATCTTAAGATTAAAAGAAAAAATAATTATTATTTATACTATTTCCTTAAAAAAAATAAGTTAACTTACTTATTATTAAATCTTACTAATATTATTTACTAATCTTTTATTTAAAAACTATATAGCTAAAGAAAAAACCTATCTTACCCCTTAATTAAGAAGATCCTCTCTTTTAAGATATTTAAAATAACTTCTATTATATATTAAACTATTTTAAGATTAAAAAGAGATCTTAAAAGAAGTATTTTATATTATACTTTTAACTTTATAATATACTTTTAAAAAGTAACTAAATTAAAAGTATTTTCTTTTTAACTATATTTTAAATTATTATTTAAGGACTAAAAGAGGTTATTATAGTTACTTTTACTAAACTTTTAATTAAAGACTATCTTTAATTAAAAATATATAAGCTTAATAAATTTAAAAATAAAATAAAAGCTAGTTAAGAGTTTATAAAAAAAAACCTCTCTTTAGAGGTTTAATTAAGGATAACTAATACTATAAGATAAGTCTATTAAATTATAAGTTCTAGATTAACTTAGTTAACTTTATAAGTTAAAAGAGCTTATTTAAAAAAATATACTAAGTAATTTTAGTATTTAATAGAAGATTAAGAACTTTATAAATCTTTAACTTTATTATAAAAGAAAAAGATATAAAGATAAAAGTAATAGCCTTAATATTCTAATAATAACTTATTAATATATATTTCCTTTATAATTTCTTTATATTTACCTTTAATATTAGTAATTAGGGAAATAAATAGTCTTATAACTATTTAGTACTTTATAATATTATATTATTACTATAAGACTATATTAGTAATACTTTATTAGAGCTAATAAGTAAAATATAAGGAAAAAAGAAGGTACTTAAGCTAGTAAAGTTATTAGTAAATAATCCTAAGCTAGTTTTTATAATAAGGCTTTATAATTTAAAGCTCTTTAAGCTATACTAAATAAACTAAGATAAACTATATATAACTTAAGCTTTAAATAAGAATCTTTAAATAAATATCTTATATTATATATTAGTAAATAAGTTAAAGATTAAAAAGGTACTCTTAAAGACTTACTAGCTTAAGCCTATTAGTAATAATTTAGATAAGCTTTATTACTTAAAACTAACTAAGTAGTTTATATTTAATAGCCTAGTTTTATATAAAGTAAATAAGAAGCTTTTAAAGGACTAGATTAGTATATTTCTTAAAAATAATTAATAAAAATAATACTAGCCTTTATTAAATCTAAAGTTTATTAGATACTTTAAAGAGTTTATATTTACTTACCTTAAAGAAATAAAAGATATTTTATTCTTTAATATTATAAATATAAATAAATACTTACTAATCTTTATTTTTTAAATACCTTTAAAGAAAAGACTTAGTAATATAATAAGTCTTTTAAATTAAAAGTAAATATAATAAAAAAATCTTATATTTTTAAAAAGTAAAATAATAAGCTTTAATAAATAATTATAAAATATAAATTCTAAGTAAGTTATTATAATACTAAGTATTAGCTAAAGTAAATAAGGTTTTAAGCTAGTAAACTATTTAAACCTTAATAGTATTAAGAGTCTTTTAGTTAAGTTAAAAATAATAAGACTTTTAGAATAGAAGTTAAAGAGGCTATTAAGTAAAAAGTCTATAATTATTAAGATATTAAATACTTAGTAATAACTTTTCTTAGCTATTTAAGAGTTTACCTTATTAATAACTTTTTAAATCTCCTAATATTTTATAATCTCTTAATAAGCCTTTATTATAAAGGATTAGGTAATTTATAAACTAAAAAATACCTTAATTACTTAAAAAGTACTAATCCTAAAAAAGCTTAAATAAAAAATTAAATTTATTATAACTATAAGCTAAAGTACTAATAATAAAGATTAAGCTCTTAATATTATTAAAGATTAAAATAATATTATTTATAAATAACTTATATATATAAATAAGCTTATACTATTTAATAATATATTTATACTAAGCTTTAATATTAATAACTCTTTATTATACTTTTAATATATATATTAGCTTTAGAATTAGGGAAATTAGACCTTATTTTATAATAAGTATATTTTAATACTTAAATTAAATAAAAAGAAAATAGTATTATTAAAAACTATACTTATTAGAACTATTTAGCTATTATAAGAAGATATAATATAAAAGTAACTAGTAAAGGCCTTATATATAACTATTATTAGGAGATTTTTAATCCTTTTTATTTTAAATAAACTAATTACTATTAATATATAAAATAAAGTTTATAATACTATTATTATATATTAAATAGTATACTTAACCTTAGCTAAGACTTAAGTATTATAATTAGAGGCTTAAGTTAACTTTAAGGCTATTAATAAAAAAAGAGCTTTATAAATCTTTAGGGAATAAGTAATTAAGTATATTAAGACCCTTAAGAAAGCTACTAAGTAGTAAGTTATTATAAAGAAGGCTATTACTAAGGAATAAGCTACTAAAGAAGAAGCTATAAGAGAAAAGAATAAGTTAAGTACTAATAAGGAGTTAGATTAGCCTAATAGCTTTACTAAGAACTAGGCCTACTACTAAGTAAAGATATATTAATTAAAGTTTAAGGTTTAGAGAGGAAATCTTTATTTTATTTTATTATTTAGTATTTAATTATTTACTTTTAAGTTAAAAAGAATAAGAGAATTCTTTATATAAGTTTTATTATTATTTTATAGTTATTTTTTTTTATTATATAAAGAAGATTATATTAATTAAATTTAATTACTTTTAGGGTTTATTTATAAAGATTAATATAAAAAAATAATATTTTTTTATAGTTTTTAAAAATAACTTTTTTATTTTTTTTATATTTAATTTTTATTATTTACTTTATAATTAAAAGCTTTATATAATTTTCTTTAGTCTCTAATAATATCTTTACTTAATATAAAACCTTTAATAATATAATAAGTAATAATATTATTAATTATTTAAGGCTTTATTTAATAATATACTTTTTTAACTTTATAAACCTCTTAATTAGGAGTTAATAAATACTTTATATATATACTATACCCTTAAAGGGATTATACTTCTATTAGTATTATAAACTAGTTTAATAGTTTTATAAGTAATAGTAAATACTTTATATATTTTAGCTACTTTCTCCTTTAGTAATAATTATAATAATAAATAAACTCTTTTTTTTTATTAATAAATAATAAATTAATTAAAAGCTATTTAATCTTTTAAAAAAATATTATTTTTACTTTATACTATTTTAATTATTCTATACCTTAAAACTCTTAATTATAATAGAGTATTACTATTTATATAGATTAATTTTACTATTTATATAAATATAATACTATTATTATTAATAGGTAAAATAGGCTAAGAAAAGTGGCTATTATAAGCCTAGAAGAGTAATAACTCTTAAGATTAATAAAAATGTGTTTTTAATTAAATTTATAAGTATTAAGAGCCTCTATAAGGAGGAGGTAGTAGTAGTAGTAAGTGTATTTTTAGTAAATAAGTAGAAAAATAGAGGTACCTATATACCTTTAGAAATCTACTATATAAATTATTTATATAAATAGTAAAATAGTTTTATATAAATAGTAATACTCTTATAATATTATTTATATTATTTAATAATATAAAAATACTAAAAGGTTATAAAAAAAAGTTATTTATTATAATAAAAGACTTAACTATTTTTAGTAATAATTTAATTAATATAATTAAAGACTAAGGTCTTAAGAATATAGGAATTAATATTTAGGAGAAAGGAGGGAAGAGAAGGACTTTAATAAAGAGAAAGAAGATAAAAGAGTATATTATAAAAGGAGGGGTAATAAGAAAGGTTAAAGATAAGGACTTTACTAATCTTAACTCTAACTTCCTTAAATTAGCTAATAGTAAAAATCTCTTAGTAACCCTAATCTACTAACTAGTAATTATATTATCTATATAAACTATATTCTTTATCCCTTTCTCTTCTCTCTTTTTTCTCTTCTATATCCCTCTAAAGCTCTTTATACTCTATCTTTATTACTTAAAACTCCTAATCTTAGCCTTAAAAGTTATTATCTTTAAGCTTATTATTACCTTAATACTTTTAAGACTTTTTCTATTTTTATTAATTAAATAAAGAATTTATTTTTATATACTTTATTTTATTCTTCTTTATATTTTATAGCTTAATTTATAGTTTATTACTTTATTATATTTATTTTATTTTTTCTTTATATATTAAAAAGTATTTATTTAATTTTTAATTTTTTACTTTATTATATAAATTTTTTTATTATTATTTATATAAACTAATTTTACTATTT
>JAAHCF010000167.1:0-57164 GCA_038367545.1 Beauveria asiatica | reverse complement strand
CCCCCCCCCCCGGCCGACCGCTTGCCCGCCAAAACGCCTCGTTCATCCAGCACTTTCTTGCCTGAGCTCCCCGAACAAGCTGCCCGCCTCCTCCGCATAATCTCACCAACTGCCGCTGCCATCGCGACGCCTGCCCACGCTGCCCGCCCGCGCATTGGATCAGATCAGAACTCGGCGACATTTGCTCCGTCCCTGTGCGATGCTGCCGTTACCCGGCCCCCTTTGATACAAGCATTCGACTTGACTTGCCCGCGCAAACGACGAGCTGCTAGCCACGCCCGCGAGCACACCCACCCACACACACATACACACACACACACACACAAACGCACCAAGCAACGCAACCCATTCGAGACCGCAGTCCTCTGCTACCCCTGCACAGCCAGACACTCGAGCAGCACGCACAACACTGTCTCGCGCCTCCTTGCTGACTGCTACTTCGGTCGACTCGAGCCTGCATTCTCACACCAGACACGAGTCATCATGGCGCGCCGACGCGGTCGGGCGCAAGAACCGGCCGACCCCGACCCCGTCGAGGAGCCGCAGCAGCTTGCTGTCCAGGAGACGCCCGCCGACATTCATGACGAAGACATGGGTGATGGCGATGAGGAGGAGCAGCAGGAACAGCAAAGCCTCGTCTTTGACGAGGAGCTCTCATGGCGCCCGGCCAAGCCCATACCTAGCGCTACACTGCTGGCCCGTCTCGACCGCCTCTCCAAGGAACTCGCGGAATTTGATCAGGGCGCTGTCAACCTGGACTCTCTCAAGACAGTCGCTTCTCAACTCGCCCATCGCAACCTCCTTCAACACAAGGATCGCGGCGTCAAAGCCTACACGGCCTGCTGTCTGGTCGACCTCCTACGCCTCTATGTTCCAGACGCGCCCTTCACAGATGAGCAGCTCAAAGTACGTGTTAATCCTCCCACAGCTGCTGAATTACCGACTCTTGTCAGGCTCAATGCATACTGACTGAACTGCTCTACAGATGATGTTTGTATTATTTGTCAAGGAAATCTTGCCAGCTCTCCACGACCCCTCAAATCCATACGATAGCCAGCATAAATACGTTCTCATGTCCTTGACCGATGTCAAGAGTATCCTGCTTATTTGCGATATCCACGGCGCCGATGATCTGCTCCTGCGACTATTCAATTCCGCTTTCGACGGCGTTTCAACCACCTCCAAGGCTTCGCCCGACCATCAGGTGGCCAAAGATGTCGAGATCCACCTGACCGATATGTTAATGCACCTTATCGAAGAATCCCCCGGTAGCGTTCCCGCTAGTGTTATTGACGCCATCATCAGTCAGTTCCTCCGGGCTGCTCCCCCGGGCGGAAACAAGACTAAAGAAGCCAATGGCAAGCAATCGACGCTCCTGCACAAGACCGAGCCTCCCGCGTATATAATGGCGAAGAACATTTGCAACGGCTGCGCCGACAAAATGTCGCGCTATGTTAGCCAATACTTTAGCGACGTTATTCTTAATGCCTCGGGCTTTGCCACCAAGAACGGATACGGACACGGCGATGATAGCGACGAAGAAGATGCCAATGCCGGTCCGTCGGAGGCTGATCTCAAGAGCCTGCGCCAGGCACACGCCTTGATCCGAGAGCTATGGCGGGCCGCGCCCACGATTCTGCAAAATGTTGTTCCCCAGCTCGATGCAGAGTTGTCTGCTGATAATGTTCATCTTCGTCACATTGCCACTGAAGCGTTTGGAGACATGATTTCAGGCATTGGTGCTGCTGGCCCCCCTCCGCCACCTGCTCTCGACCCTGCCGCCTGGCCGCCTGTGCGATTGATGGACGAGCCCGGTACTCCTACCGAGGCCAACGTTCTCACTACGCCATTCTCACCACAGTCTTTTGCTCAAACGCACCACGCCACGTATCGCAACTTTGTCAGCAGAAAAAATGACAAGTCCGGCACCATCCGCGCCGCTTGGGTCACTGCCGTTGGCTACATCCTTTCTTCTTCCGCCGGTGGCATTGGCCTCAGCAGAGAAGACGAGACTGAGCTCGTACGCGGTCTGGTTGACAAGCTAAGTGATGGCGAGGAAAAGGTACGCTTGGCCGCTGTCAAGGCCATCGAACTGTTCCAATTCAGAGATGTGATTCTCAAGCTTGGCGCTACCGGTGGCGTTGATAAGGAGGGCTCCCTCTTTGCCAGCTTGTCTGATCGATGCCGTGACCGAAAGGCGTCTGTCCGCGTAGACGCCATGGTTTTGCTTGGAAAGCTGTGGGCGGTCGGCGCTGCAGATATTCAAGAGGGACAAGAGGCTGTGACTGCCTGTCTCGGCGGTGTACCGTCCAGAATTATCAACTCCTTCTACGCCAACGACTCGGATCTCAACGTTTTGCTCGATCGCGTCATGTTCGAGTGTCTTGTTCCCCTCAAATTTCCGCTGGTCAAGGGCAAGTCTGCCAAAGGCGGCTCCAATAAGAATGCTATGAGCCAGGCTGAGCAGGATAGTACTCGCGCCGAGAGGATTCTTCTGATGCTCAAGGCTCTGGACCAGCCGGCACAGAAAGCCTTCTTCGCCATGCAGGCGCGCCAGCCGCAATTCGCCAAGGGTGTCTCTATTCTGATTCAGCAGTGCGAGGCTTACAATGGCGGTGTGATTGAATCCAACGAAGAAAAGGTCAAAGCCAGCCTCGCCAAGACAATCGACTGGATCGGCCGTTTCTTCCCCGATGGGCTCAAGGTCCGTGGAGATTTGCAAAAGTTTGCCAAACTCCATGAGCGCCGAAGCTACCAACTTGTCAAATACGCGATTGAATCAGAAAGTGATTTCAAGACTGTACGGAGAGCCATCAGCGAGCTCATCACAAAACTGCAATCTAGCAATGCCGCCGTTGCACTTGATACTCTGATTCCCCTTCTCTACCGATCCAGCTCTCTCATGTTCAACCGCAGTCACCTGGCAACAATCATGGACTTCTCCAAGAGCGATAAGAACGGTCTTGCCGCTGTTGCCCACCTGGTTCTCAACGACATTTCTCAACGTAATCCCGATCTGTTCAAGGCACACGCGGAGGAACTTCGAAGGGAGATCATTGAGCAATCTCCTTCCGATAACAAGACCAACGACCCTTCCTTGGTCGACATCTTGAAGGCGTACTCATCCTATGCCAAGAAGTACCCCAAGGATGTCAGCTTGGACAGAAGCTTCATCCAGACCCTTAGCAACTATGCCATGTATGGAACACCACCAAAGGCGGCCAAGTTTGCTATCAACATCATGCTCGCCAAGGATGATGACAAGAGTAAAGTCACTGCTACTAACCTGCTACGCAAGGCAATGCAAGATGTTGCGTATGGAAAGCCGCACTTTCTGAATAAGCTTGCCACACTCAGTCAGTTGGAGCGACTCGCCCCCACTGTCACAATGGATGAGGGCGACGCGATTCAAGACCTCACAATCAAGTCCATACTTCGCCAAGTGCACACGGATGCCAAACCCGGAGCTGACCCGGCATGGGTGGACGATGCTGATATGGATGAGGAAATCCAGGCCAAATGTTTGGCTCTGCGCATTCTTGCCAACCAAGCCATTGCCAATCAGAACGAGGCCGATGCTGAAACAAAGGTCAAGACGATCTTTAAACTGCTCAAGACGTTTGTGGTTAGTGAAGGCGAATTTTGCAAGGTCAAGGACACCCCCCAACATCACAAGAAGAGACTACGACTTCTCGCTGGTCTTTTGATGCTCAAGCTATGCACAATCAAAAAGTACGACGAGCAACTCGACCCCGTCACCTTTAATAAGCTCGCGGAGCTGGTACAAGATAGTGAAGTACAAGTCCGTCGGCGTTTCATGGAGAAGCTGCAGAGCTACCTGACGCACGGCAAGCTGCGGGCCCGATTTTTAACAATGCTTCTCCTCGTTGCCTTTGAGCCAGTGCCAGAAGTCAAGAATCGCGTCGAGACTTGGCTCCGCTCCCGGGCTCTGTACTACGCCGAGAACAAAAAGGAGGTTATGGAGGCCATCTTCGGTCGACTCATTCCGCTCCTAGCTCACCACCCGGATTACAGTGCTAGTGTGGACGACCTGGCAGACTTTGCCAACTACTTCCTCTTTTACCTCAATGCGGTAGCGACGGAGGCAAACCTAGGTCTCATCAGCAAATATGCCGAGAGAACAAAGCAGACGCGCGACGCGATCAATCCCGACGCTAGCGAAAATCTGTATGTCCTCAGTGACTTGGCACAGGCCATCATTCGTAAATACCAGGAGAAGAGAAACTGGAGCTCCCGCGTATACCCCGGCAAGGTCGGACTGGCCACTGGTCTCTTTGCGCCGCTGCCTTCTAGTGAAGTGGCAGAGGAAATTGCAAAGAAGCAATACATACCAGAGGCGCTGGATGAAAAGCTCGATAGCCTACTCCGATCATTTGAGCGCAAAAAGGTACGTCATCTGACTTGACTAGAAACAAGGAAGACGCGAAGCTAACAGCCCAATTAGAAGCGCAAGTCCATGCACGACCCCAGTGAGCCGTCGTCCAAGCGCTCAAGAACACAGATCAAGACGGTCATTCGTGAAAAGGCGGCTTCGAAACAACCAAAGGCCAAGAAGGCTAAAAAGGTCAAGGCGGCCCGTCCAAAGAAGGAGCCCGCGTCGATAGCCGACGAGCCCGGCGAGCGTCGCCGCAGTAGCCGCGTGACCAAGACTTCCGACTACAAGGAACGCGATGACAAGGACGACGAGGACGAGATGTTGGACGGTGTCGCCGAGTGGAAATATGGCGATGACTCATCGGATGAGGAGAGCGAGGATGAGGAGTCGGGCGAGGAGTCTGGCGACGCCGAGGAAGAAGAGGAAGAGGATGGGGGGAAAGGGAGTGAGGAGGAGGAAGAGCAAGAGCAGCCGGCTGCGAGGAATGGGCGGCGAGCGCAGGTGGCAAAGCCAGCCGTCAAAGCGAGTGTCCTGGCGGGAGTCCGCAGAGGGGGCCGATCTAAGCGATCATCTCGAGGCGACGACATGGATACGGATGATTAAACGGGAAGCAGCGTGCTGGATTAAGCGCGGAAGAGATTTCTCTGGAGTATTCCTCTTGTCTATTCTTTTGTCGGTTATTCTCGTTGGTTTTACGATGATGTCTTCCTTGTGAGGGCAGCCCACAACTACTTTGGTTGGACTCTGTATTTGGCTTCCGACGCGCTCTTGAGAAGTGGAGGCATCTCTGGATAAAGGATTATTATTTTTCTCTTCGGAAATGGAAACAATTTGTAGGCTACGCGCGCGCTTCGGCGGAGGAAACACTTTTCTTATCGGTTGGCGAGGAGGATGTATGAATTCTACTATTATTTTTCCACTCATGGGGAGGTGTGGAGTGTGCGTGCTACTTGGTTTGGACTTGCGTGTTGTGGTTTTTTCCTTTTTTTTTTTTTGATAATTATTTGTTTTCTCATCTCTGGAGTAGCCTCTTGTATTTTCATTGTCATTGTTGATGTAAAAAAGATTGTTTGTTGCTACTCTTGTATTCTCGTCGCCATATTAGTAAATTTCCCAATCTACATACGTGCTCTGCTGTACCTACCTAAGGCCGTGAACATGGGGGCAAGGCAGTAATAAACAACCGACTACAAAGCAAGACACGCTGTATTCCCGCGCAAATCAGGGTGCGCATAACAGCTCGTAAACATGCAAGTTGAAAGCCATACTTTTGAGCATGAAACTCATGATGAATGCCATGGTTGTCTATTTCTGCTGTAAAAGAGGGTGACCTTTTTTATTTCTCTGCTCTGCATACCTATAAATCAAAAACAAAGACTCCGAATCAACAAGAGAGAGAGGCAGAGAGTAGCGAAGAAAAGGACGGAATATTCAACACTTGAACAAGATGCAAACACACGCACGCACGCACACCCGCAACCTAAAAAGAACAACCCCTCCGTCATTGGCAACGAGAAAAAATGAAAACCCTCCCGCCGAAAGCCGACGGCCTCTTATCACTTGCCCTCTTGGCATGAAGTCAACGAAGCTGCGTATGAGCAGCGTCTTGAGAAAAAAGCAAAAAGAGACAAACGCCAAGTTTGCCTGATTTTTCTTCCCCTTCCGAGAATCGACATCTTGCCCTCTCCACCTTACTCTCTGCTTGTCAGATTAGAGCGGCTGGTTGCAAGAGACTTGAAGGAGTAAACCAAAAGAAGACACAAAATAATGCAAATCCATAAATTTCTCTTTGGCCTCTTTGTTTCAAAATCCAGCGTATACTAGTGTCGTTTTCTCTCTTTTTGTCCTCCTTTTCGTTCCCTCAGTATTGTCCTCCTCACGAAGAAGCGTTGGACCCGCTGCCGCTGCCGCCCTCGGCCATCAGACGGGTGCGGACCGCCTCGCGATGGCTGGAGAAGCGCAAGTGAGTCTCGAATCCCTGCGCCGTCATGTCCGGACCTGGTGTATACAGCTTAGACGTACAGTCGAGGCAGCGGATGCGCGGCAGCCAGGCGTATTTAACGCCGTCGGGCAGCGGCTGGATCTGGAGGGGCAGCTCCGTGGCGGGGTCGAGGTACGAGTACTTCATGATGGCCTCGAAGCGGTCGCCCTCGGGATACTTCTTCTCGAGGCCCTTGAGGGCTTGAACTAGCCAATCGGGAGGATTAGGCTGCAGACGAGGCTCGTTAGCAATGGACATCTCCCGGGGAGGAATGTGAGATGGCGCCGAGGAAGGCTTACCGGAGTATGCTGCTGCCCTGGTACAGGAGGGGGCGCCGGCAAGCGACCAATCTGTCCAGGCGGAAACTTGCGAACCACATGAGGAATAGGCACAGGGGTTGTACTAATACCGCGTGACGGGGTCGAGGTCGGAACTGCCTTGGCGAGAACCTTTGGAGTGGCCCCTTGCGAAGGAGTCGGAGGTTGGGAGGGTGTGTTGGTGAAGCGGTATTCGCCACGCAGTAGCCGCCGCAGCTTATCCTTGTTGATCTTGAGCGTGACGACCAGGCGCCCAGGATCCTCCGTCTCCTCGCGGAAGCGACGCGACGTCCTCGTCTCGTGATGCAGGGCGTCGGGTGTTTCGGAGCGTCCGAGGTTCGACATGCGGTGCTGGGCCACCGACGCGGCGCCGCGCATCCCGCGCGTTCTGGCTGTGCCGGCAAACTGTGACGGCGCGGGTGATTCCGGCGCCGAGTCCTCACTATCCTCCGAGTCAGAAATATCACCCTCGCGGTTCGGTCGCTTGCGAGTTCCGGCAGCGCGTTTGAACAGGCCCGTCTCCTCGAGGTTTCCTGCGGCGCCAGGCAGCACCGACGAGACGATGAGGGTGCGGATAGTGCGTTGCCGCTCGCGCAGGTCGGGCAACTGGGGTCCTCCACGGCGATTGATCGATCGCTTCTGGCGTCGCTGCTCGCGGGAGAAGATGGTTTCGTTGCGGTCCAAATCGGCATCGCTCATCTCGTACATGTAAGGCGCGTACTCCTTGGCCTGCTGCTGCGGTCGAAAGACGGTGGGGATGGGCGTCTGCAGAAACGCCGACACGAGATCTGAGTCTTCGATCGGGCGGCCGTCAAAGGGATGGCCGACGCTGTACAGGCTCTTGGTAAATAGTTGCGACTGCTCGCGAATGCAGTGCGCAATGGCTGTGGTAAACTCGCCGGAGAGGGACAGGTCGCGAGCCATGTTGGCGGCAAACTCTTCGGGCGAGTTGGAAGGGTTATTGATTTCCCATTCAAACTGATCGACGAGCGTGTGCGGGCCGATAGTGATATTGAGTTTGACAAGTATCCTCATCTCATCGTTCTTGTATGCAGAGTAGGGCAGCTCAGGGTCAAGGGCATCCTCTTCCGAGAAGACAAAGGGATAAAAGTCGTTGAGCTGTTCGCGCATCTGAACGACAATCTGTTCAAACACAGGCTGTGCGGCAGGAGGTTTCAAGCCGATGTCTTCGACAAGTTGGGCTGCGAAGAGCTCGACGTGAAGTATGCGGTCGTGAAGGTTCCACGTGAAGGTATCGCGCAGCTTGAATTTGTCCCATTCAACTTCGATGCGGACAGGGACCAGCTCCTCGTGTAGCTCTGCCTGTTTGAGCATATCCTTGCGCGGATATTTAAGAGCAGGCGTCGTTCGGCGACCGGGTCGGATCTTTTGACTGGGGTAGACGACGCGGGCTGGGGCATGATTCTCGGTAAAGCCATTGGCGTAGCCCCTGTAGCCTTCGCCGTATAATCTACCGGGGGTAAATACGGGCTGGTAATCTGTTCGAATATGACGGTACTCGCTAATCTTTTGTCGCTGGTAGCTTGTGGATATGCGCGTGTGGTTGAGCTGGTCCGAGAGGGCGGCTGCGGCGACGGCGTCGCGGGACGTGTAGCGCTCCACCATTAGCTTGGTGAAGGAGTCTTTTGTCCGCTCGATGGGCTCGGGGGCCGCCGCAGGCGAACTTTCGGCAGAGACCCGGGCGTTGCCATTATTCTCGGATGCGCTTCCGGCGACGGCGGTAGGCGTCGCATGGCCAGAGCCCGCGGCCGAGGCCGACGACGTGGAGGGCTGGGTGGCAGCCATGGTCACGTAGCACCGGCGCGCGCGCAGGGCAGTGCGAGGGACGAGGGCGCCGCAGCAAATGCGACGGCGCGGAGAGGAAGACGATGACGGGGGCGCGCAGGGATAAACGGGCGATTGATGAAGATGCGAATCAGGGGAGCGGGAGGGCGAGGCGCGGTTGGTGGGCGATGGGCGCGACACCGGTGGTCGTAAATGGGCGTGGTTTAGAAAAGGCTCCGGGGCGCCTTGAGCCTTTGCCGCGACGAACAGGAGGCTCCTATTGCTGGTGTGGCTGGTGTGGCTGGAATAGCATGTGTGGCTGAGGGTCGACTTGCTAATAATAAGTGTGCTTTGTATATGTACATGTGACTTCTGGGAGACTGTATGTGGCTGATAGTATATGTACCAAAAGATGAAGTGTTGCCGAAGATGTGCCGGTCTATGTAATCTACGCGCCCGTTGGTAAGATACGTATTGGCCGGCGGCTACAGTTGTAGATGAGTGTGCTCTATATCGGTTGAATTGACATGGGAGTCAGTTCATGCGGGGGCACATCGGCGTGTTGTTGGATTCATGATCTGGGGGGGTGCTAGATAATACTTGTGAACAGTCCGTATAAAGAGGTAGTGTCAGCTAGCCAGAGGAGACCACGTAGTAAATCAACAACTACCGCAAGATCTAGGGGCTGAAAGACATAAAGGCTAAGAGATATGACTGATCAAGCGTCCCCAATGGACTTTTCGACCAAAAAAACAAGCCTGTTGCGTAAAAACGCCCTTTCGAAGAGTCTCTACAGGGTAGCCAGGCACTGTCGGCTGGTGGCAGCTGCAAGGTGTTTGCTATCGATAAGGGAGGTAGAGCCCTGTCAATAGCCAGCCACGCTAGGCAGGTATCATGGTACAGAAGTGTATTGCTCATAATACACTCGGGAACAAATAATACTACGGAAATACTTGTGCGACGTAGATACTAGTAGCTCTGGCCGAGTGGCAAGCGGTGGGATGCAAGCCTGACAGTGCCCCTCTAATAATAACCCACATTGGCTGCAGCAGCCAGATTGGTCCTGGTTGGCTTCTGCTTGGTCTGTTTTCGGGCCTCCGCGCCCCTCTTTCCACCCACCACAGGTCTGTCATTTACACCAAATTTTCGGTGCAGAGCTCGCCCTCATCCACTCTCCATTTTTGTCGCAGCCAGTCATTGTTTTTTTCACCAAGCTTGCCCTCTTCCCACTGCTACACCAACTCCAAGAATCTCCCATTCATAAACCTGCCCATCATGTCTGAAGAGAAGGAGATCGGTAAGTCACTACTGCCATGCACATTCACACTCGTCTTCCCTTGAGTAAACCATGTAGCCGCTGAGAACACCAGCTTGCGCTGCCCCTCCCTCCTCTCAGTGGTGGCCTGAGATTACCCCGCCAAAAGTGTGTCGCCGTTGAGAGCTTGTTGCGCTGCTGTCCACGACAGCATCAAAACCGCGCACACGACCTGCTACGGTTAAATTCATGTCCCCTACAGACGCTGACATTGACTCCAGACTACTCCCTCAACAACCCCGATACTTTGACCAAGTACAAGACGGCTGGTCAGATCTCTGAAAAGGTGCTCGCCTTGGTCGCCGAGCTCTGCGTCCCTGGAGCAAAGATTGTCGAAATCTGCCAGAAGGGCGATAAGCTCATCGAGGAGGAAGTCGCCAAGGTCTACCGCGGAAAGAAGATCACCAAGGGTAGGTGGTCAACAGTTGCGCGAACAAACCTGCTCCATCGCTGACAGTATGTGCTGCACTCAGGCTTTTCCAATCCCACCACCATCTCTCCCGCTTCATATGTCACCCCCTACACTCCTCTAACCTCGGACGAGACGGAGGCCGCCACTGAGATCCAGTCTGGTGAGCCCATCAAGATCCAGCTCGGTGCCCAGATTGATGGATTCGGTACCATTGTCTGCGATACCGTACTCGCCGGCAAGAATGGCGAGACCATCACCGGTCGCTCTGCCGACCTGCTCCTCGCCAACTACTACGCCAATGAGCTTCTCCTGCGCTTGATGGTTCCTCCCGGTCTCCTGGCACAAGGTACCGACGAGGAAAAGGCAAAGGCTGCCTCCAAGAAGGCCCCTTCCCAGAGCCAGATTACCTCCCTGCTGGAGAAGGTCTGCGAAGCCTACGACTGCCACCTCGTCGAGAGCACCACTTCGTGGCTATTTGACCGCAACGAAATCGAGGGTACCAAGAAAATTGTTCTCGCGCCCACCGAGGGTGCCAAGGGCGATGGCATCCCCGAGGTTGGTGAAGTCTGGGGTGTCGAGATGGGTGTCAGTCTGGGCTCGGGCAAGTGCAAGACGCTCGATGGCCGTACCACGCTCCACCGCCGCACCACCAACACGTACGGTCTGAAGCGCCCTACCTCGCGCAAGATCCTCTCCGAGGTTCAGAAGAAGTTTGGTACCTTCCCGTTCAGCTTGCGACAGCTGGATGACGAGCGCGATGCCAAGTCTGGTGTCGTCGAGTGCGTTCGTGGCAACGTCTTCCGCCAGTACGAGATTGTTGGTGACAAGGACGGCTCTCCCGTCGCCAGACTGCTGACTACAATTGGTACGTAGCCCTTTGTGAAGCAAGATGCCGGTGTAGATACAAACTAACTCGTCGGTGCAGCCATCACCAAGAATGGCATCACCAAGCTTGGTGGCCCCAGTGCTCTTGACCTCAGTAAGGTGCAGTCTGACAAGAAGATTACGGATACCGAGATTCTCAAGATTCTTGAGCAGCCCCTGGCCCGCAACACGGGCAAGAAGAAGAGCAAGAGCAAGAAGAAGAAGACTGTCAAGAAGAGCGATTCTGACGACGAGGAGTCTGACAGCGAGTAAGCCCAACGGTGAAGTCGAAAACTGCACAGCCTCATCCAACTCTTGATATGAAGCTTTGTGTGTGTTGTGCTGCCGAATACTTGCCTAGGCAAACACATTTTTTATCTGGTCCGCCGTCGTTGGGCGCAGCTTGCAGTAGGAGCGGTACAGAAGTGTACGCACGCCATTGCTGCGCGCGAGGTGACGCATAGCAAAACGGCGGGCAGGGGGGAGTTGAAAGGGCTTGTTTCGTCGTCTTGAAAAGACTGGACAGCGTTGATGACGCCGTTGTTTTGCGTACACATAGATACAAAATAACATTGATTGGACGGGTCAAAGCAGCACAAGACGGGCGAGAACTGGCATTTCGTGATCAAGGTCAAATATTTGTTGGTGGTGTGCTTACCCCTGAAGGCTGTGACGTGTTTGGTTGGCCAGCTGCCGTGGTCGAGTGAGACGGCGTGAGTGGCAAATGTGCTGCGCGGTATTGCAGCCACTTGAAGCCAGAAATGCAGGCATTCATTCCGTCAAGGCAGCTGCCGGTGCCAGGCAACAGTAGGACTGCCAGGCTGAAGAGGATCGCGCGTTCGATAAGGCAGATGCTGGACAGTAATTTTTGGTCTTTGTTGGGTGAGCTGTGACCTGCTGTTGTTGCATGGGTGGCTGAACGGATGTGGTGCACCTCAGTCAGTCACGGTCGTAGGCACCACCGGCTGAGGTGGTGCTTGGGTGTGACAGAGTAATGATAGGCATGCAAGAAGGACGGGGATGATGAAGAGCAGCGGGAGAATCTCGAGCACGGCAATGTGATGTGACGGGGGCACTGGGGAGAGGGCAAGTCGTGGGGAGACATGGCACCACACCCCCCTTTGCGTGGAGATGGATTTTGCATTGTCGTGGCTTTGACTGCAGATAGACGCCTGTTGCCGTGGGCGTGTACGAGTGTGTATCCGGCGGGGGCGTCTTGGGGTTATGTGATGGCCTGAGCTTTGGCTGTGTTTTTCTCGCAGACGAGAGAGGGTATGGTGACGGGAGTTGAATCTTGATGTATTGAATATCCTTGGATATATCAAAGACAGAGAATGCCAGGTTGCCAAGTGAGGCGGTGCGGCCTTGGTAGGTGTTTACCTTATTAGTACCTACGGATTAACTACCAGGTAGGTACCTGTGTTGCGGAGTGCTTCGCGTCGGTCGCTGTAAAGCCGTAATAGTGGGTGCGATAACGTGCTGAAATACGCAGATTTAGGCGGTACCAGCGCTGTAAAATGAAGATTTGGGCATTGTTTTTGGCGGGTTGTGGCTAATGGCAGGGCCTGGAAGGGCCTACCTACCTACCTACTAGGTACCTACTAACCTTAGTATGTGGTAGGTAGTACTGTAGGTATGTAGTGCCTGTCCTCCAGCGGTTCGGTCGGCTCCAAATTTGAAAGCTACCTACCTGCTGCCAACGTACTTCAAGTCAAATGGAGCATCCGGCCTGGTCGCGCGTTGCCACCCCTTGCGACTTGACAACTTCAACCTTCTTTTTCTGGCTTTTCGAGGTTTCAAATAAACCGCGTCAAACAACCTCCAAAGCGCGACCCGTCCCTCGGGTGTTCTTGCTCTATTTTGGAAAATCAGTATGTCACGCTTTCATTCTTGTGCTGAGCTCCTTGACTGACCTTTGCTGAAATAGCCCATCCTCCCAGCTGGTATAGCAAGTTGAAGCTTGCCGCATTTTCGCTCCCATCACCTGAGCCACCGCGGGCCTAAAGGAGGAGAGCGCAATCAGGACCAAGCCCAACACTGTTGAGTGCGGAGTCACGGAGGGAAGCAAAAGGGAGAGCTGCACAGACGCTTCAAAAATGGCGTTCAGCACGAGAGCCACGCGCTCGCGCTTCTCCAGTCCTGCGCACCAGGGCGTCGCGACCCTGGGGGCGAGCTCGCCACTCGAAGCTTCGAGGAGCTCCGGCAACGACACATCGCGATCTTTTATGCAGCGATGGTTGGAGCCTTCTATTCAGAATAGGGCTAGCTACGAGGAGGCTGGACTGATGCGTTCGGGCGTGCTCGAGGGCATGGCGCCGCTCGGAGTGCCGCCCAAGCCCAAGAAACTGGAGAATGGCAATGGTAACGGCAACGGCACCGGCACCGGCAGCGCGCACGGCGTGCGCAGGGTGATACTCAGAACAGGAGGCGCGTCCAAGGATAGAAATGGCGCCAGCAGCGGCACCGAGAGCAACGGCGATAAAAGCACGGCAACTGCCTTGTCGGGCAGTGTCGTGGCGGGCACAAAACGCGCGGCATCGCCGGGAAGCCGCCCGACGGCTGTCTCGTCTCGCCGGTCGCTGCCTGTCAAGAGTGTCTCCAAGAAAAATGATGATGACGATGACGACTACAATCCCGGTGGAAATCGGCGCAAGAAGTCTGCCCGACGGTCACAAGCGCCGTCATCCAAGACTCAGGAGATCCAAGACGCTGAGGCGGGCCAGGCGGCCCCAGCGCTCTTGCCAGGTAAGCAAAACATTAAAGCGGCCCCCCCAAGCTGTGAGATGATGTCTTACGGAGTGAATAAAAATTTCACGGCACTTTTTTTTTTCATGAGCAAAACTTATTGACGCGGCAGACGAAACAGGCCTCAAGCTCTATCCTACGGCATGGGCTCTCAGGACCCTGTACGACGAAAAGTCTGAAGATGCCGAGTTTGACTCGATGGTGACGGACGTTTTACAGCAAACTGCAGATGATGACACGCTGGATGAATTCTCCAAGCACATTGGGGAGAAGAAGCGCGAAGGGAGGACAGATAACGGAGACTGCTACTACTTTGCACCGCCCTCCACCGCGACAAACCGCCGCATCGAAGCGCAAAAGGCGAGGAAGCCCACGGATGCGCATCACGGTGAGCTGGTGGGAGACAGCGAGGACGAGGAGGAAATCGAGGAGCCGGAGGAGCTGCATTCTCCAGCCGCCGATGCTGAGGCGGGTGGCGTGGAAGAGGCGGATGAGAGCGAGAAACGAGCTGCCAAAAAGGCGAAAACGTCACATCCATCTTCTGCCAGCAGCACAGGCAGGAGACTGGGGCTCGGCGACGAAGACGAGGGAGAGCGCAGTCACGGTCAGCAAAGCGCGGCAGCTGCCACAACTACAGCCACAACCACAACCACGGCAATGGCAACGGCAGACGGAGACGCAGATACGCCATTGCGCAAACGCCGACGACGCAACTCGGGTTCCAGCGACTCGTCACTATCGTCAGCCATGACGCTGCCGTCACCTGAAATGCATAACAAAGTTGGCGCAGCCACTATTGGTGCGACTGGTGGTGGTGGTGGTGGTGGTGGTGGCAGTAGGGGGGCCACTTCTGGAACGGCAACTGGAACCGCGACTGGAGCCAGCACCAGCACCAGCAAGCCCCGGTCCCAAAAGCTCAGCAAACCGAAGCAAGTTCAAAGCAAGCTCACCTCCAGCACAATCACACCCACCAGCGTCCGCGATCAATTCTCGTTGCGGCCAGTTAACACTGCGCGACCAAGGCCCTCCACCATCGCTGCTCTCCAGCCGTTTGAATCCATCACTGCCTCATCCCAGCCGAACTCTCCTCCCGCCTCACCTACCGCCCACATCCACTCATCCAGGACGCGGCAGGCGAGCATGCCCGGTCGGCTGGCCGCTTGCTCGAATTCGTCTCCTCACCCGCCCAAGGCCAAGACCAAGTCACGGGCACCTGCGGCGGACTCTGATGCACCCATGCAGCAGAACCAAGCCGCCGTCCAGCGCGACGGGTCCAATGAAGACCTCGACGCCGTCTGGACGAGGCGCCGTGACGCTCAGCACGTCACAAACAACTACACAGCCGCCGAGAGCGCGGTGCGCGGCTCTAGCCAGCAGCGCGATACCACGCCCGTCAGCAAGACGACCAGATCTCGTCGCTCCCTCGCCAACCCGCCGCCCACGACCCGGACAACGCGCTCGGCCACGAAGCGCCCCAACGACCAGCCCGACGAGACAGTGTCGCCGATTCCCTTGTCACTCACAGGTGACGAAACCTCGACGGTAGGAGGATCCCGCGCCGTCACGCCGACGGCTCAGCGCCAGGCGAAGCGACCTAAGGGCCTGCGCGTCAAGTCTTCGTAAGTTTGCCTCGGAAGCACACAATCACTGTATAAAACTTGGCGGAAGCTTTGAATCATGAAGCTAGGCTGAATCATCATGTTCCGACTCTGCGCCTTGTCGGACCGCGTCGTGCTATATTTGCTCGAGGCGGAAATTTCACCTTGCCCCGCATGCTGGTCCTACAGGACAATGCGCTCATCTCAATTTCAACCTCGTCTCAGGGATTGCACTGCTAACTTATTTCTATTAGGCCAGTCAAAAAGAGCGGCGGGCCTGCGGGAGGACTCCCGAGACTGGCGAGCGAAAGCCAGTCTTCATTCAGAGCTGGCACACCCAAGGATCCGGTATGTATTACGCAACTTTCCCTTTTTTTTTTTTTTTGTCACACCGAGCAAACTGCAGACAGAGCATGGCCGGCTGGAGGCGGGAATCCCAAGCACGATGACGTGCGCCGTTGCTCAGATATTGCGCACTGATTTTTTCGCCGACTGGTGCAAGCAAGGATGCGGCGATTACGGCTCTCACGGATGCTAGTGGCGGCTTCTACGCGTCACTTTTGGTAGCAAGTACCCGAGGAGGAGCGCATGTCTGGGCACCTCGGCGCGCCCCGAGCAAAACCGGCGAGGGCTGCAAAATGCAAAAGGGCGATGAATTACAGCGAGAAAGATCTCTATGCTGACCTTGGCCAACGTAGGCGACGGACAACGACGAATTCTGCTCAGCCTGTGGCAACGCGGGCGATGTGCTTTGCTGCGACGGCTGCCCGAGGTCGTTCCACTTTGAGTGTGTTAACCTTGCCCAGTCAGAGGATCTGCCCGACGATTGGTACTGCAACGAATGCCTTGTACGCCGATTTCCCTCGCGTGTCCCCATACACAAGGGCGCCTTTGCTTCGGCCCTGAACAACCTGGAAAAGAGCATACCTCGTGCCTTTAGCCTGCCCAAGCGCATCCAAAACCGCTTTGAGGGCGTCAAGGCTGGGCCCGATGGTGACTATGAAGAGGTGGCGAGCAAAACAGCCAAGTGAGTTTTTTTATTTTTTTTATTTTTTTTTATTTTTTTTGGTTTTTATATTCTTTCCTTGAATCGTCTATGCACGCCCAAGGCTATACCCATGGAGGCCTTGGGCTGCCAGCAAAAGCAAGGGGTACGCGGATCAAGGACTAACGCAGGCCTCGGCGCCACCACAGGAGAAGGACGGGCTACGACGAGATGCCCGATCTGTTCAAGCAGCGAGATGAGAATCAGCCGGTGCTGTGCCACGCGTGCCAAAAGTCATCCAACGATGTGAGGGCCATTATTCCCTGCAGCGTGTGCCCGTTTTATTGGCATCTCGACTGCCTGGACCCCCCTTTGGCTGTGCCTCCCGTCCTCAAGACATGGCGGTGCCCGACTCACGTCGACGACGTTCTGGCCGATGCGCCTCGACTCGCGCCAGCCCACAAGTTTCGCAAGGTCAAGAACGCGCAGCCCATCACCCCCATCTTTACCAGGGGCATCAAAAATAACGGCCACATTGAGATTGATTGGAGCGACGAGCCAGAGCTGCTCAAGGATGCGGGCTGGCCCGATCCCCTCTCTTTCGGCCGCACCTACAAGGTGTCTGCTCAAGGCGTCATTCTCGATTTTATCGAGCAGTACGTGCCTCCCCCCACACGTACATTCATCCACATTCTAGCTAACTCACCAACTGCAGGCTCCATAAACAAGGCGCAGGCTACGGCGCGCGCCAACACGAGCAGAAATGGGTGCCTTACCCGTCCCCTGCGCCGCAGCAGGCTGATAACCCCTCCGGTCCACTGCTAGGATCGACGCTGGGCCGCACCGTCGACGAGATGCAGGCGTCGCTCAACCTTATCGGGCTCAGGCAGCGGCCGTCGGACGGCATCGACCAGCTGACGTCGGCACTGCTGTCGAGTGCCGACGAAAACATGCTCCATCTGATGGCGCGCGGCAACGCCGACAACTTTGCCCTCGGCCAGCTCACCGACAGCGACAAGCTCAGCCTGCGCGCCATGCTCGCTCAGATGGACGCTATGAGCAGCCGCATACGGCAAGTCCTCGGTGATACCAAACCGCCGCCACAACAGCATATATCCAGCATGCCGACGCCCGATCACACTGCGGCGGCCACGCCGCCGGCACCCCCGCCAGATCATAACCACGCCATCGCACCTCGCAGCAGCAGCCCCATTGCGCCCAAAGAGGAAGAGGACACGGCCATGACGACCATGGCCATGTTGTCGGAGCCCACCCCGCCACTGACAGTCGAGGGCAACATGGACCTCGATTAGATGGCGAGCTGCACCTCTGGCTTTGTGTTTTGATATTTGCAACAACTCGCCCCGTTGTTCATTTGTACTCTGATTTCTATTATCGAGCCATACTTTTTCTCTTCATTTTCATTTTTTCATTATCAAGCGCTCAAGCGAAAGGGAAGGAAAGCGAGAGACGCCAACCCCAAATAGATTACTCCTACATACTCGCCAAGTCTCCCTTTTCCTCTTTACGTCTCAATACTCTGGTTTTTGACATTCTGGTTATTTCCTTTGTTTTGTCATGGCAGAAGAAGAAGAGAAAGAGAGGAACATTGATTTTTTTTGTGTGTGCAAACAACAAAAAAACACAGAATGGCGTTTTCTAGTAAGAAAGGATCAAGGAAAGGAAAGAGAATAGGAGCGAAGACGGCAAAGATGTACATTTTGTTCATCCTCTTCTTTTGTGTGTGTGTGTGTGTGTGTGTATGTGTCTTCATTCCAACATGCTCTTTTTCTTATTTTCTTTATTACATGTAATTTGCATAGGCCGCGCAGACAGACACCTGAAAAGGAGAAGAATCGATGTTTCCGTTCTTTACTGGAAGAGGTCATTACTAAAAGTTCAAGGTTGTCGTAAGAGTGAAAAGTCAAGTAACAACGTACTGTTGGCTTGACCTTGACCTTGACCTTGATGTGCAATGCCATTTCAGAATGTAGTTGAACTTTGAGTCCCTTTCTTTGATATCAACTTCCTCGTGATATACAACTGGTCCTCTCCCTTCAAGTGGGTGCAACCACGCCTGCATCATCATTCAACACAGCAAAAAGAAAACAGTACACAAAAGAGTCTGCAAGCAAGCTTGGAAGTGTTGTCCATTTCTCCGATCTGTTTTAAACAATATCAATGTAAGCAAAAAAAAGGAAGCAATCATACTAATGACACGTCGGTAATGTAATGATAATGAGAAGAGGGAAAAAAAAAAAAGTCTTCTTCCTTTACAAGAAACCAAATCTTTTCAAGCTGGAAACCTGGTAAAGTACACCACAATAAAGCCGACACGACATGCCGACCTCGAAAGAAATCGTAAAACAAGAAACGCAACCAACAACTTTTCTATAGTCTGCACCTTCATCAACATGCTGCCGCATCGTTTATTGGCCTCTTCATCCGCTAGAATTGCGCAATGAATCGGCCCACTCTCTTGGGGCCTGTCTACATCTCCACATCGAGGAAACGGATTCGGGTGTGTCTGGTGGGCGTTTAATCGTAGAAATGTGAAATCGACCAGTGCAGAAAGAACAAAAAAGGCGAAAATGTCAAAGACAGCTAAACACGAGAGTGTCGTTGCTTGTGAGAGCGCTACAGCACTGTACACTGACGCGCAGCTGAAAGTTGATGCCAAGAGCCTGCCCCTGCACATCAGGTAGCTGCTGCGCCTGCCAAGACATGCAAAAAGAGTTCTTGCCGAAGAGAAGAGAACAAGACGAAAAGTATACAAACTCCGAAACTCCATCATGGCCGGCTCGCTCGGCTATGGCATGCGTTGATCATCATGGACAAGAGGCAGGTCGAGGATCAATGACCCTCTGTCAAACAATTCGTTTTCGACCCTTTTCTACTAGCGCTGCCAACTGTCAACACTGCACTGCATCATTGTGCCCACAAAACTTACTCTTCCACGTCGACCATTCCCCCCTTGGTCTTGCTGTACATAGCCCATGCCCTGGACACCGGGCACCGCTCCATATCCGTAGCCGCCCATGCCCATACCGAAACCAGGAGGAGCATACTGACCCTGGCCCTGCATTTGCATAGGGTTGGGTTGGACCATGTTCTGGCGGAAATGGTCAGCACCTGGCTGGCCCGGGACGAATCCGCCATATGGAGCCTGCATCGGGGGATAGTTGTAGTTGCCCTGAGGAGCGCCTCTGTTCATCATGGGCTGTTGATATCGCATAGGGGCCATGCCCATACTCGGAGGCATGGGCCCGTTGGGGGGGCTATACATCATATTCTGGTTGTACTGCTGCTGGTAAGCTCCCATGTTGGGGTCACCGCCATCAGCTCTCTGGCCATTGTAGCTCGTGTCAAATCCAGGGTTGTGCGCGGCAGAGTTGCCATTATAGAATGGCTTGCCAGCATGCTGCTGCTGCTGCTGCTGCTGCGGTTGCTGGTTGCTGCCTCCGTTGGTGTGTCTCGAAACAGGTCGGCGCTGTTCGGCAGGAGCAGAGGTTTCGCGGCTGGGAGTGCTGCTGCTGGTGCGGGTCGAAAGACCAACTTCATCCATCAGCCTCTTGTATCCCTGGTTCGGCTGAGCGCCAATCTTGAGCAGGACACTCTTGACATTCTCAACAACTTGCGAGCGAATCGTTTCATCAAAAAAGGGCGTCGTAAGCACTTTGAAGATGAGAGTAGCTCCACAAGACTGATCATTGAGGATGGCCTCGAGGATGCGGTCGTTGGGAGTGAAGAAGAGAGCCTGCAGGATGGTATCGCGAGCCGCTGGCTCGGCCTTTTGATTAATAACCTTGAGAACGGTTAGGTAAGCGACCTTATGAGTGCACAGGTGAACGAGGTGAGGGACGAGACGCGGCGCGAGCACGGTGCGGCGCAGAGGAAATGTGCACGTGTCGAGGAACCAGGTGAGGAGAAGGGCACCGTTGGCATTGGTGGCAAGCTGTACGCTGTGCAGAGCAATGGCGGCGGCGAGCATCCTTTGCTGCTCCTTGGTCGAATGGTGGCTCTCCAAGCAGGCGCGCATGGCACGAGCGCCATAGCGACCCTGAGAAATTTCCCACATGCGGCTGAGCATGGTCTCAAAAATAAAGTTGTTGAAGGGAGCGCCGTACTTGAGGCAGCCTTGGAGAACATAGTTGCCGTACTGGTCGAGGAAGAGCTGGACAGTATAGGGGCGAAGATAGTCGACAACGATATTCATTTGAGCCGGGGTCTTGCAGACATCGATAATCTTTTGAGCTGCCCAAGTACCATTCTTGTGGACACCGATTTCAGCCATATGAGGGGCAATCTCGGCGAGCATGGCATCACGGAACTGGTCCGAGCAGTTGTCGAAGAGCTTTTGAACCACAGTGTTGCCGAGATAGTCGGAAGAGAGCTCGGCAATCTCAGGGAGCATGTCGACGGCAATGTTCTCAATTTCAGCCTGGGACAGGAGTTGGTTGTCAACGCGCTTGCGAATGTCACGCAGCTTGGGCGCATCATGGACGCGGGTGTGCGTGGGCTCGCGAACAGGGGGAATCTCATCGGCAAAGGCGGTGAACTGAATGGCGGACTGGATGCAGCGAGAGATTTGAGGAGTGTCCGCATCAGAGGCACCGAATTGAGATATAATATCGAGCATATCGGTCGTCATGTCGGGTAGAGGAGGGACCGTGGGGGTAGCCGAGGATACAGGAGCGTCACCAATGGCACCAGTCTGAGCAACCTCGCCCTTGGAAAACGGATCGGGGCTGGGAGAAGGGAAGGTGCCGTCATGACCGGGAGTGTTGGAGGCAGAAGGGGGCTTGGCAAAGTTGATGCGAATAGGGCCAGCGCCGGGGAAGATTTCCTTTCCATTCATGCTAGCCTTGGCAGAGATGGCGCTCTCGACACGCTCAAAGTTGACGAAGCCACAGTTCTTGTGAGTGAGAACACGAGCGGAAATAATCGGACCATGGGACTTGAACATTTCATTGAGGGTCGAGGTGGTGGTCGATGTAGGCACGCCGCCGAGCCAGAGAGCACTGGTGGGACCGTCGAGGCCCTGCTCGTCAGGGCCAAGCATTCCAGCGTTGCGGCTGTTGGATCGGCCAAGGTTGAGGCCTGCAACAGCCTGGGGGAGCTCATCATAGGCGCTATCCTCCTGGAGGCGTCGTTCGGCAGCGTTGAGGTTATTGGTAGGACCGACACCATTCATGTGGATCTGCATAAGGCGGCTCTGGGGAGCATCGAGGACGCTGGCCGTCTGAGCTCGGGGTCGGTTGGAGGCCTGGCTCGCAAAGGCTTGAACAGCGAGGTTGTGGTTGTGGATAGCGGCATTGGTAGCGGCGAGCTGGTCCTTTAGAGCTGCAACGTAGCGGCTGTCGACGGGTTCACCCTCGAACTCGTATACCTCTTCCTCGCGGCCGTACTGCTCCTTGTTGTTGACGGAGTAAGAGCGGAAGCGGCTGTTTTGTCGGTTGCTATAGTCATAGAACGGGGTGGCAATTTGGGGTTGAGGAGTCTCGGCGAGCCCCAGGTAGTCAAGAGTACGCATGTGGGCGTCGGAGGACTCGCCACCCTCGCGAGAAAATTGGGATTGCGCAGGGGAGCTGGGGCCGTTAGAGCCGACGCTGGCAATGCTGGCGAGTGTGGAAGCACGCTCGCGGCCACCAGTGGAGGGATTCCAGCTGCTGAAAATGGAGGGCCCAAAGGGAGAGGGTGCGGTACCGGGAGCGGCGGAGAAGTTGGCTCGCTGGGGAAGCGAACCGGCTCGTAGGCGGGATAGCAGGGCAGAGGCGCCGGAACCGTTTTCGGGGTGATCGAGGCTGGGAGAGGGCGACTTGTTAAAAGGGCTCTGTGACGGAGTAGCACGAGCAGACTTGGCAGAAAGCAGGTTTGGAACACCGAGGAGGCCAGGAGCGCCAAGGCCACTTGGGGTGGTGAGTCTAGAAGGCAGAGTGCCAGCTCGGCCGCGGCGGGTTTGAGGCATGCTGTCAGGAGTTGGGAGCTGGCCAAAGTCTGGAAAACCGTCGGTGGGCGATTCAGGGATATTTTCTCGCAGAGGCGTCGAATTGCCGCTAGTGGGAGGACCGCCCCAAGGATAGAGAGGGGGCATGCTGGGGATGCCTTCCTGTGCTTGAATTTCGCGAGCGCTGGAGTGTTGGGTGCCGGATTAGCAGGTGATTAGGGCATGGAGGAGCGGTGGCAGCCTCGAGTGCACATGGCGCGAATAGGCTCTCTTAGTGTCTAGGAAGGACGGGGCGTGAAGGTGTAGAGAAGAGGAGAAGCTTACCGTTTAGAATAGAGTCTGCTAGAGGCGCCTAGTTCGTGGGATGGGGAGCCGGCGCCAGAGCGCGAGTTGGTGGCCATGATGGCGGTAGAGTTCAAGCCAGAGGAGAGGGCAAAGTGCGAGCGGGCTGAGGAGGCGGAGGTGTCGATGGGGGAGTTGTTGTTGGAGGAGGGCGAGCCGGAGCGGCCCTGAGTAGCACCAGGATGCGACGAGTAGCCCAAGCCCAGGTGATCGGGTCGGGGGGCTGACATTATTGAATTACTTGATCAACGGAAGCTGATCATTCGACGACGGAGATTGGCGAGGTATCGTCGCGGTCTGCGTGGGAGGTGACAAGAGGCGAAGAGAAAAGATTATGTGTCCAGATTACTACTCTTTGCCCGGTCAAGGTTGAAGAAAAAAAAAAGACTGGACGAGCAAGGCTCAAGCTTCCACGGGCCAGACCCTAGGCGGCAAGATGGCTTCCGACGATGGCTTCCGACGATGGTAGAGGCGCTGGTAGAGGCGCTGGTAATCGGTACGTTTTCTCTGAGCTCAGGTTGACGAATTGAGCGCGTGGTGTTGCCCAAGGAAGCGAGACAGCTGGGGGCGCACCAGGGGGCGTATGTGGTTGTGGAGGGATGGGGGGCCGTTAGGGGGAGAGAAGAATAAAAGAAGAATAAAATAAAACAAGTATAAAGCGTTAGAAAGAGGTGGCAGCAGCAAAGTAATTTACAGAAAAAAGTGATGCTGCGAGAAGAAGGACTTTTGACGCCACGATGGCGGACGTTTTATTTTGGGGGGAGGAAGAGGAGGAAGAGGAGGCAAAGGAGGAGGAGGAGGAGGAGGAGGAGAAGGAGAGGTTATTACGAGAGAGAGGTTTGGTGATGGGAGGACAAGGAGGCCAGGTGGCTTGGGGTTGATAGCAAGGTACACGGGTTGACACGTATCCAGGGTGTGGTGCAAGGTACATGGCCAACCTAACCCTGGTAAATGGAGCTGGGAGAGCTCAGAGAGCTCAGAGAGGAGCCTCCTGTAATCCGTAGGTAACTCCTGTAATCCGTAGGTAAAACAGCAAATCGCCCAAAGGGGACCGCTGAAGCCTGGAGCTCTGCCACTGAAGCCAGAAGCCACGACACCCGCCCACCTGGGCTTGTCCTAGTTAGCACCAAACTCTCTCTTCGTGAATACGAGCAGTATTTACCTAAAGTATAAACGACTTGAAGAGAAAGCAAGGGAATAAAAAAAAAAAAAACAGAAATTCAAGACCAAGCATGCACAAACGCACGATAAAGGCATCATAGCTCGAGGCTGGCGGACATGGCACAGTCCGAGATGGGACGACTCATGTGCATACGGATTAAATACAGCGGTCGTAGCCGCATTAGATTGGGGAGTTGCCCACGCGGGAAGAGCCCCCAAGTCTCCACGGGTCAAGACGCATAAGAAAGAAAAAGAAGAAAAAAAGGAAAAAAGAAAAGAAAAAAAAAAAAAAAAAAAAAAAAAAAAAAAAAAAAAAAAAAAAAAAAAAAAAAAAAAAAAAAAAAAAAAAAAAAGGAAACTGCCCAGACAAACCAGGCAGAGAGAGCTCTTGCTGACTCGCAGGGATCTTGTCAAGATGTGGCGCGCATTTCTTGCAGGCTGGCCCAGTCGTCCAGGTACACGACAAATATGCGGCAGGGGCTCGCGCTCTGGGGTTTTGGTTTTACTTGCGTAGGTACCTAGGTAGGTACCTGTCAGTATCGAAATTTTTGATGGCATTGCGCGTTCTGTCTTTCTCTCTCTTACTCTCTCTTTTTCTCTGCCTAGGGACTTCTCTCTCTTTTTTTTTTTTTACTTTCATCTCGTTTTTACTTCCATCTCGGCGGGGCTATTTCCCTTTTTAGTCTCCTTCCCGCCCCAACATCCCATCGCGTTGTACCAGCCGCCCGGGGGAGGGAGGGAGGGAGGGGGGGGGGATTGATTGTTGCTTTATTTATACAGACGGCAAACAACAAGATTGAGACCTCCCTCGGGAAGAACCTGTTGCGTGCTGCTTTGTCGACCTCGACGAGTTCCTATTTAAAGTCCGAGAAGCCATTTGATGAAAAAATTAGCGGTGGAAAATAATATTATACTCGCCAAGGAAAGAATGTATCGCCAAAGTCGAACCGCGTGGTCTCCTTGCGCTAGCGCTAGTCTGCAAGCTAACTACCTACAGCTACTTTTTTTGGTGTGCGGGGTTTGGTGTTGGGCTTTACCCATGATTCTTCGTATAAGTTACGGAATAGTTACGTATAACTATGTAGATACTTTGACGGGGATAGGAGCCAGAAAGGACGAGGCTGTGCCATCTACGATTTCGGGTACCATCTCCGTGATAATACCCTACCAGTACTTGGGCATCTAGTATTGCTGCTCTTCATGATCATCAATCATCATCAGCAGCATCGATGCTTGGCTTGCGTCGCACAATTGTGCGTCTGGTGCTCCCTCCTAAAATTCATATACCGGGGGGAATAATCCGTACAGGCGAGCAAGTTGATTCGTATAATGAATGATTGCGAAATATTGATTTCCACTTCATCGCCCTTCCATAGGTAGTTAGTTTGCCCCCTCTCTCCAACTCTCCCTTTCTGCCACCCACCGTGAATCTTGACAGCTTTCCACCGAAATTCTTTCTTTTCCAAATTTCCATCCCCCCCGTTCAAATGTAGTTGGCCACGCCGCTTCTACGCCGTTTGTTTCCCTCCAAGTTTTCCCCCTAATTTGATCTACATCATGCGCCCCTCCCACCGTCGAGAACCCATCCATCAGCCATCCCGACGCTGCTCCCGCACACACCCAGGTTTCTGGGATGGATGCATGGCCGCGCTCCATGCTCACGGTCAAAGCAACCACATCAAGGGACGTATCCGTAAATAATCCGTAAAATACAGTAATAATAACCATTTCTGCCCTGCCATTGATCAAATCCGCCATCAATTCTTATCCGATTCCATTCTTCATCCTCTCATATTCATGCTTTGCACTTTTACCAGTCAGCCATTCTATCTATAGTTATTCAGCATTGACGCTGTTCCCAACGCTGCCCACCCACGTTTGCACCCACGTTTCAGCACCCGCCAATCCATTGTAATTCCCACCAACAACAGCTCCCTCCCTCCCTCTTCACTCAACCTCACTTGCTCATCACCATATCCACCCCCCTTCACATAAATAACACCTGGACCTGACCATTGTTTTCTGCCGCCGCTCAACTCGTCACATTTCATCCTTCCTTTGCGCATATGCATGCACATGCATCCCACCTACCCATGTCATGGTCATCATGCAGACCATTATCCTCACAACTTCTGAAACACATCCCGCCAAACCCCTCGCTCCTGCCCTTCTTCACTTGCCCAAACTTGCCCAAACTTGCCCTTCGCCCTTTTTGACAGATATTTGCGCCTTCTTCAGTCTTGACTCTTTTCAAGACAACATGAAACGCTAGCCCCTTTTTTCAATGGCAAGGGAAATGTAAATATGCTGTATGCTAAATATTCGTAATGATTAATCAGACAAGCCAAGAGAATACGGTTCACTACCCCATCATGGTCACCGGTAGACTGTAGTCCCTTGTATTATTGTAACGGATTCCTGTTCCGCCACGCCAAAACTGGCCATTATTCTCAGTACGAGCTTGAATTACAAGTGCAACTAATAATAACGCTTACATAGCTGTTCGTTACAATCATGCACATGAATCACCATCAGTCTACCTACCTCGAGTGCCAATGCCGACAGTTTCCAGCTGAAAATTGTCGTGAAAACGACTCTTCATTTATTATGCTTGAAAAGTTGCACCACAACTTGAAACAATATGAAAAAGAGACTTGAGAAAGGAAAGCGACATTGATGACGCAACAACGCTCAATAAGCGAGCATGATTGCAAAAAAGGAAAACAATCGACAGCTCAAGGGAACATCGCAGCATGGTAAAGGAAAAAGAAAATCCATTTCATCCTCGAAATGCCACCTGCAGCATTGAAACAAAAACATGCCATGATGCCCGTCTCGTTTTCTCTTGACGCGTTCGGGCTTGACGAATACATTGCGACGAAAATGACAAAATTCCAAAATAAATACATGTTCCCATGGCCCCCGATCCTGCAAAACGCCAGACTTGTCTTATTAGATGTAGGTTTTCATGCTCCTCTTTTGCCCTTTTCGTCGTATATCCGCCCTTGATCTGACAGCTTCTTCTATCGGCTGCATCCTTGGGATCCGCCGCGCTTATTTGGCGTGCTTCTTGAATGCTAACAAATCCGCCAGCGTGCCAAGAGGGCAGCCATGCTTGAGAAAGTCGTGAGCTAGCAGCTCATCCGCCGAAGCACGGCTCTTGACGTCCACGCACAGACAGACGGACAGAAAGGCCTTGAGCTCTTTGCTCAGCTTCTCTGGCTTCTTGAGGCGGGGCGTGCCATTGGTGGCAATCAGGTACAGGGCCTTGAGAGGCTCCTCATTGAGATAAGGTGGCTCAGATTCAATCATCTCAATCGCCATAATACCGAGAGACCAAATATCCACCTTGGGACCGTATTCTTTTTGCTTCACCACCTCGGGTGCCATCCAGTATGGCGTACCGACCATCGTGGCGCGCTTTGACTTGGCATCCGTAAGTTTGGCACAGAAACCGAAGTCGGCTTTAATGCGTTAGCATAGGTTAAACTCAACTTCCACAAGAAATGTACATACTGATTTTGACATTACCGCGGGCATCCAAGAGGACATTGTCACTCTTGATATCACGGTGGATAATGTGCTGTCGGTGAAGATGCTGGAGACCGCGGCAAGTCTGTCAAAGTTAGCATACCACGCGCCGAGAAAAAAAAAAGAATCAATCTCACCTCATGGCAGATGGTGGCAATCTGCTCTTCAGAGATGGATGGGTTGTTGTCAATGACATCAGTTAGCGCACCACCCTCCATAAACTCCATGACAACCCAGAGTTCGGCATTATTGTTCCGCAAAAATGCGTCGAGAAAGTTTACAATGTTCTTGTGTCGGCTGTCCTTCATCACCATGATTTCGTTGACAATTAGCTCCTTGCGGGGTTGGTGGGCGAGATCCATTTGCTTAATGGCAACCTGGGCTCTGGGACCCTGCTGACGCAGAACATCGCGAGCGATACCCACCGCAGTCTCCTTGATCTTGGCAACATAAACGGAACCGGAAGCGCCTTGACCAATCTTCTTCTGCTTCGAGTATGACAGGTTGGGGTCGTCCTTGGAGACGGCCTCTTTGAGCTTGGCCATGACTTCAGTCTCAGACATGGTCGACATGCGAACATCCTGCTTCTTCTCGGCAGGCTTGGACAGGGCAGCCTCGGCAGCCTTGACTGAGTCGCTTTGAGACGCATTCTGTAAAGGTTTGGGAGCCACGTTCAAAGGCTTCACGGGCGCAGGCAGACGGGATGTACCTTGGCCTTGACCCTGAGGCGGTCGTTGCTGGCCTTGCTGGTTGGTGGGCTGATAGCGCGGACCTTGGTTGGAGGGTCCATTTTCACGAGGACGCTGGCCATTGGGATCGCGACTGGCACTCGACTGCGGGGTAACAGGAGGTCGCGAAGGGCCGCCATTCGAGGGGGGGGCGGGTGCAGGGCGTTGCGCGCGCAGTTGCTGAGGGTTTTGAGAGCCCTTGGGGGCAGACGGAGCAGCCCTGGTGGGGTTGAATCGATCGGGTTGGTCGCGGGAGGGATCGGCCGAATAGCCACCGCCGACTTCTTGTCGAGCCAGAGGAGTCTTGTGCTGAGGCAAGGACGCGTTGTACTCTGCCAGCTCACGACGTTCTTGCTCGAGTTGCTTCTGGCGCAGCTCTTCCTTCCTGGCAGTCTCCAGTTGTTGACGCTGCTGTTGCTGTTGCTGGAGTTGCTGCTGCTGCAGCTCAGCTTGACGGGCGCCATTGGTGCTAGACTGTGTGGATGCGACGCTATAGACAGACGCCTGGGGCGTGGGAGGGGCCGGGCGTGGAGGTGCGATGCCGGCGCCAGCATAAGCAAGCTGCTTCTGAGCTTGCGCGGCGGCCGGAGAGGTGGGGGTGAGAGAGGGATATTGGTTGGGGTTTTCAGCGCGCTTAGCCAAGTCAGTGTAGAAATCAAGGACTTCGAATACCGCCTGAGGGTTGCGGTAATAATCTTCTTTGGTAATGGCGGAGGAGTTGAGTAGCTTGGACCACTCGGGGGGTAAGCCGGTGAACTGTCCTGTTTGGGAATCGAAGCCGACGTGGATGGCGTGAGAGAAGTTGGTGGGATTGCTGACACCACCCATGTTGGGGGAGGCGCCGTAGATCAAATCGATCCATTCGTAGAGCTCATCGTCGGACTTTACTTTGATCTGAAGGGTCTTGGTCTGACCGTCGTCATCGCCGGGATTGTTGGAAGCGCAGTCTAGGCGGCGCTTAATCTCAAAAATGATGCCGGTGGTCTCGACTCGGCCAACGTTGAGGACGTCTTTAAGATAGATTGTGTAGGAAACCTTGCCACCCTCAGTCTTGTGGAAGTCGAGGGACTCTTTACGAAGAATGAGGTACTTTTGCTTCCAAGGTTGAATAAAGTTTTTGCTCTCCTTGACCGAGGCCCAGGCTTCCTTCTTGATGGCCACACCGCCCATGCCGTCGGCGGGGTTGGTCTGCTGGCGAGCAATGGGCAGGGAAATGGTGGAACCGGAGTAGGTCGAGGTGGCGGTACCGGGGATTGGCGAAATGGCCATGCTAGACATGCCGCTGAGGGTGGTGCTGGACATGCTGGACATGCTACTGGACATGCTGCCGGGCATGCTGTTTGTGTTTGGCATGAGGTTGAGCCTATGTCTGTCGGTGGGGGGGCGCGGCGCAGGGCCCGGGTTCATGAACTGGCCCGACGAGTATACGCTGTGAAGAGGGGTAAAAATCCGTCAGCCATGGTATTGTTGAAGAATATGACGCGCATATGCATCTCGAGGCAGAGGCTGCAAGGCGACAAGCAGAGGCTAGACTGGAGAGAAGGAGCAGGAAGGGGAAGAGGGGTTGGCGAGGACGAGGCGTACCTGTTCTGCGACATTTTGGATTAAATTTAGTATTATGGAAGCAAAGCCTGATCATGTGGAACGGTGTCGGATGGCACCACGAGCAGGAAGGAGACTCGAGAGAATCGGAAAGGCTCGCCAGGAGAGAGTATCGTGCGCGCACGAGGCAAACGGGATTGGAGATGGCGCAACGATGGCAACTTGGCGCCGGAGAGGGTCAGGCGGGATAAGACGAGACAAGCGGCAACGGCGCGGAACGGCGACGAGCAAATGTGACGAACCCAGCGCGGGCGCCAGGATACAACAAGAAAAGGGAACAAGAAATAAAAACAACTGTCGCTATGTGCTGCAAAGGAACAATTGGGCAAGGAATAAGGGGAGGGGGATAGTGAAAAGATCCAAGACCAAGTCTAGCAGCGTAGTTGGAGTGGACACATGTGTTTGACTTGTGAGAGGGAGGAGGCGGTCTGGTGGTGGTGGGTGGTGGTCTGTCTCTCTCTCTGCAGCAAACGGTGGCGGAAATGAGGACGAGAGCGGGGGAGGCGGGAGAGAGCTGCGGCGGCGAGAAAGATTGGCGACTAGTTTGGTTGGACGGGTATATTGATGAGAAGTGCGCGAAGGGCGCAGGGACCAAAAAATGTAAGAGAAGCAGCAAGTACGAGTCTCAGGGATCAACAAATCGTGGTTGGCGGTGGTGTTGAATGATGGCGGGACGAGGTTGGTTGGCCAGCTTTGAGGGGAGGAGGAGGGAGGAGGAAGTACGGAGTAAATTAGAGTAACAGGTACTGTAGCACGTAGGTAGGTAGGTACCTACCTAGGTAACGTTAGGAGGAGGATGGGAGGGTCAGTCACGGAGGTCATGTCATGGCAGGGGCATATGCACGCTGGAAGGGGAACAAGAGGACCGTCCGCCGCCACACGTTCGTTGCCTGCACAAAGGCAGAGAGACGGCCCAGCCCAGCCCAGCCCAGCCCAGCACGCCAGCCCAACCAACCAGCGCTAGTCAGACTTTGATTTTCAAAACGACTGCCAATTGGATGGACGTGCCTTGTGCCTTGCTTGCCGTGTGATTTGCCTGGTGTTATCAGTACCTATGTATTTAGCTTGCTTGCCTATTTATTGCTTTCCATGCCAGGTCCTGTTTGGTGCTCAGGCGAACAGACATTGACACAGCGGGTTCGCTTGGCTCTTTTTAGCGGAAGGGGGAAGGGGGTTGGCGGGCTGCTTCCACCATGTTTTAGTGCCCTGTTTTAGTGGGAGCTGCCGAGGTGACGGGGGCCTGCAGCCAGGTGCGAGAGTAACATTAGCTAGCTACTTAAACTTTTCATATACCCAGCTGTCAGGCAAGGCAGACATCGGACCTATTCAGTTTGAGCGAGACCAATACTGATTATTTATTATTCATGATCAACAAAAACGGCTTCTGTTGGCTCATGTCTTTAGTGCCTCACAAAATTGGCGCATCTCTCTTGACAGGTGGCGCAAGGGCAAGGTACGTGCGCATCCCGACGAAAAGTACCGACGTACGGATGTACCTAGCACACAGTCGCCCTCCTTACGTACATCCCTTTACCTTTTAAAAGCCAACAATGGCATGCATCATCTCACTTCATGTCCATCATGGCAAACATGCCTTTTTCTCTATCCGTAGTTACCAAAGATATGCAACCAAGAAAAGGATACACTCCCCGTTGCTATCGCCGGGCCCGCCGACAAACCCGCACCTCACTAATCCCAGACTAGTCCTTGCCAAACCGCCCAAACTTGTCCCACTGATGGGCAATGCCAACATCTAAACCTATCCTTGCATGCCACTATTTAAATAGTAGTTACTCCGTACATCCAGAGCAAGAAGAAAAAAGAAAAGACAAGCCATCAATGTCCTTGAAGTCCCTTCTCTTGTCGATATTTCCATTTCCATACCAAACCACCTCGCCAAGGAACGCGAACCCCTCGATTGCGCCACGGCCCCAGAACCCGCCACTCCCACTTTGTCGCTCCTCATCTCTCTCTCCACACCCCTGCTGAGCAACTGATATCAAATATCGCATTTATGACAGAAACAAAATGCAGAGCTGGGATCCTTACTTGACAAGGACACAAACTCAACCAACAAATTAATTGACGAATTGTAATCCGTAATCCGTACGGATATCGAGTATATAGTTGGCACGCTTTTTGATGACTGCACCTCTGTCATGTCTGCTGCGCCTCTGCCGACAGAGGCGACCAACAAAGGCACTGAATAAACGTAATCCGTACACAAAATGGAATGCAAAAAGAATAAAGGAAGAATAAAGGAAGAACATGGGGCCAACCTGCATGACATGTCGCCCACCCGCTGCAGATGAAGAAAAAAAAAAAAAAAAAAAAAAAAAAAAAAAAAAAAAAAAAAAAAAAAAAAAAAAAAAAAAAAAAAAAAAAAAAAAAGGCCCCCGTCCATTCTGCAGCATCTGAAACGCCGCCGGCCTCACTCCCTCTTTCGCCACAAGCCTCACCATCGCCTCAACCTCTTTATGCGTCAGCCAACATGATCTTTCTTCAGTCTTTCTCTAGCACTCAACCATCCACAAATAACATCCGAACCTCCTCCATCATTGCTCTCAATAGCCACGCAAATGGTTCGAGCCATTATCAATCAACTAGAAACAAAGGCGCCCTCCTGCTATATTACGTCCTCTAATATGCATGCCCTGATCCGTCAGGGCTGGGAAACAACGACCCCATTTCATACACCCGACCGTTTCAACTATTTATATGCGCCCTCCCCCCTTCTCAACACGGCTGACTTGCTGCTCGCGAAACAAACGGCGACACTCGCTTCGTTTTGGACCGACTCTTGCGCGGGCATAATCATTCCTTCTCGATGAGGAAATCGGAGGCCTCAGGTGAGGGAGAGCGTAATCGACATGCACTATGCCCAAGCAAATCCATGTTTCAAGATTGCTCAACCGCCCATCGCATACACAGAAACTCGTATAGTAGCCACCCACGATGACGTCTATTCTTTCCGAAGTACATCATGTATATATGACATCTACCCTTTTCACCCCCGAAATTCTCCACCCTCCATACATCTATCGCTGCGCAACCTCCACCTCTTGGCCCTCAAACTTGGGCAGCTCCTCTTGAATCTTAGCCCAGTTCTTGCTGCCATCCACCAGGCTCTTGATAGCCTCGAGAATCCTGGCCTCGTCCGCCCGCACCTGCGTCGTCGAGTCGCGGTCGCGCAGCGTAATCGTTTGATCCTGCAGCGTCTGGAAATCCACAGTGATACCCAGCGGCGTGCCAAGCTCGTCGTTGCGGCTGTACCGCTTGCCAATGCTCGCCGACGAGTCATCCACCCGGCTTGAGATGCCCATCGCGCGCAGCCGCTGCGACAGCTTGCGCACCTCGGGCTTGAACTGCGCGTTGGATGACAATGGCACAAGCAGCACCTTGGTCGGTGCCACGGGGGGGGGGAAGGAAAGAACCTAGACAAAACCAGTTAGCACATTTCGTTTCCTCGTCCGGTGAATAGAGAAAATGAGCATGATCGGGGTCACTTACACCACGGGCCTCGTCGCTGCCGTCGCTGCCACGAGTCCAGAAGTTGTGCTCAATCAGAGAGTACAGAATACGGCCGATACCAAACGAGGGCTCAATGACATTTGGCGTAAACTCCCGCGTGTTCTCGACACGCTTGCGGAACTCAATCTTGATTGAGTCGCTCGTCACCTCGGCCTTACCATCACCGACGCCGGGAACGTCGAGCGAAATCTTGCCGCCCTCCGCCAGCTGCTTGGAAAAGGCCTCGCGCTGCTCCTGCGTCGTGGCCTCGAGCGCCGTCTCGACCGCCTTAGCATCCTTCTTGAACAAGGGACCAAACTTCTTCTTGTCAATGTCCAACTGCCATTCCTCAATCACGCGGGGCTGCTCCAGGCGCTCGCGGACCAGCAAAGGCGCGCCGGTCTTCTTGGCGTGCACCGTCAGGTCGTAGGCGCTGCGGTCGGCACAGCCAACACACTCGACCCAACCGGTAGTCGTGAGCAGCTCGGCGTCCCAGCAGTCGCAGGCGTAGTGGGCCATTTCGTTGGCCATGTGCTGGCGGAAGCGCAGCTTGCTCATGTCGACACCGATCTTTTGCAGGAATAGGTGGATACGCGCGAGGAAGTAGCCGAGCGTCTCGTTGTCGACGACACCGTCCTTGACGGCCTGGCCAATGGCCATGGTCCTGGTGGTCGTCTTGCCAGACAGCTGTGTGCCTTTGTCGAGCAGGACAAGCTCAAGGTCCTCAACCTCGTGGAAGCGTCCGTGCTTCTTGCCACCCTCGGGGTCGACATAATGCTCAACCTCGGCCATGAGAAACTCGCGGACGCGCAGTAGACCGGCGCGGGGCGAAATTTCGTTGCGGTAAGACTTGCCAATCGACGCAGAGGCAAAGGGCATCTGGGACTGGTTAAACTCGAGCAGCTTGGCAAAATTGAGAAACTGGCCCTGGGCGGTTTCGGGGCGCAGGAAGCCGGGCAGGTTGCTGCTGGGGCCGATCGAGGTCTGGAACATGAGGTTGAAGGCGACGGGCTCCGAAGGCAGCAAGCCGGTGGCGGGGTTCTTGAGGTCGTACTTTTTGATGAGCTCGCCGAGCTCGACACCGCCGTAGTTGTCAATCTTGGCCAGGACCTCTTCGTACTCTTGCACGACGGCATCATCTAGCTTGACGGCCTCGGTCTTGGTCTTCTTCTTCTTCTTTTTCGGGTCGTCCTTTTCCTCGACCTTTTCGCCACGAGCCTCCTTGTCGCCCTTGAGGCGGGCCTCAAGGACGGCCTCGACAAAGTGGTCGGCGCGCATAATCTCGCCGTTCTTGGGGTCCTTGCACATAAAGTCGGAAAATTTGTCAACGTGGCCGCTCGTCTTGAGAATATCGTGCGGAGTGAGGGCGGTGCAGTCGACCTCGAGCATGTCCTCTTCGAGTACAAAGTGCTTGCGCCAGATGTCGACAATATTGGCCTGCAGAGCGCAGCCAGGCGGGCCGTAGTCGTAGAGACCGCCAACGCCGCCGTAAATCTCAAAGGATGGCGTGTAGAACATGCGGCGGCGCAGCATGGCGTCGAGAACGGGTTTGTCGAGGGGCTGGCCCTTGAGGGTCGTGGCTTGCGACGTCATGGCGGCGTTCGATCTCTGCTGGTCCTTCTTGGCTTTGTTGACTTGAAATGCGTATCGTGCTGGCGCAGTGGAAAAGCACCGCAGTGGTTGTCGATGGTTGTGGCAGGTCAAGGCGGGGTGGTTTCTGAGGTGGGATATCGATTTGTGGCTGCAAGTGTTGGATCTGAGTGGAGCAGCTGGGCAAGAAAACAAGCGACGGATTGAAGTCATTCACAAGTCTTTCCCCGTGATTGTTTTGAAGACGAAGAAAGGGAAGGCAGACAAATTGGAACGTCCTACGTGAGTCACGGGAGAATAGCTCGAAATGCGGCGCGTTGGAGCTGTCCCTGGATCGGAGGAGGGGTCGTGTCGCGGTTGATGGTGACTCAGGCAGGGCAGGATGTCTTTGCGCTGTGGCTTGTTATAGCGGCAACAGCGTAGAGGGCGCGCTGTAAATTATGATTACCTACCTAGGTAGGTACCTATTCTTCGTTTTCCAGTGGGCAACTTAAAACGTTGTTTCATGAAAGCTAGAATCTTCTCCACTCAGGGCAAGGCAGGACGGCAAGCAGAAGGCAAGCTTCGAGTGCGAGTGAAAAACTCTTTTGCCAGACGGGTCGCAGAACGGTTTATAAGGAGCGAGAACAACAATTGGGATGTGCTGGAACATGCGGAGAGAGAGTGTTGTGGTCGACAATGGCGGTATTACAAAAATGTCGTGGTGATGTGAGCGTGCCGTGCAACTGTTGGAAAGGGGCTCTAGCCAGAATTGATGCTGCATCTCCAGGTCAAATCGTCCAGCTTATTAGCGGACACAGGCCAAAAAGCTCTCAGTTGTCAGGCACCTCTCTGCGCTGATGCTTTGGCCAACCCCACTAGTTAACTTTAGAGTCCCCACCTTAATTTTTCTGCCAGTTCGTCGAAACGACTTTTTTTTTTGCTGGCATATCGATTGCCAGACTGCGTCCATCATCAAACCTGCCAATCCCCTGTACCACGCGCGTTGCCAAGATGCGTCCTCTCACCGAGCAAGAGACCAAAACGCTGTTTGAGAAGCTGGCCAACTACACCGGAAGCTCTCTCAAGAACCTCATCGCACCGCTCGACGACTCCCCCAACGCCGACCGCTACGTCTTTCGCCTACAGGGCAACCGCGTCTACTACGTTCTCCTCTCCGTCGCCAACCTGGCCACGTCTATACAGCGCGACAATCTTCTATCCCTCGGCATCTGCCTCGGTATGTTTTTTCCCTGTTTGCGGCTTGCCGCAAAAGAAAATAGACAAGCTCTACAGTCAACAGGCTAACAGCTTTGCCTTTCCCTCCCCTCACAGGCAAGTTTACCAAGACGGGCAAATTTCGCCTGCACATCACCGCCCTCCCCATCCTTGGCGAGCACGCGCGCTGGAAGGTCTGGGTCAAGAGCAACGGCGAGATGCCCTTTCTCTACGGCGGCAACGTCGTCAAGGCCCACATTGGCCGCTGGTCCGAGGACTGCCCCGAGCACCAGGGCGTCGTCGTCTACAACATGAACGACACACCTCTTGGCTTCGGCGTCACCGCTCGCAGCACCGCCGAGGCGCGCCGCCTCGATCCGACCGGCATCGTCGTCTTTCGCCAGGCCGACTGCGGCGAGTTTCTGCGTGACGAGGATAATCTGTTTGCCAGTGGTTGAAGTGGACAAGAGAAGAATGAGGGATGACTTGGACGAAGCGATGCGACACAAAAGGTGCACGTAGCGGGGAAATTCTCTCGGTCGAAACAAGAGAGAGAACAGCGCACAGCGAGGGTTTTCTTGCAAAAGTCTATACCAGTATAATCGGGGGTTCGGCGTTGAGGCTTACCAAAATTCAGCTACATGAATGGGCGTGATCTGTGGACATTTACTTTACAACATTTTCATACGCAGGCGTTTACTAGATTCAGTTTCGAGGCAATGATTTACTACCCATTCCCATAAAGAGGCCATCTGTTAATACGTGTTACACGACCGTTTGATCATGTCATCATGCTTGGGGGACAAGAATCAAGAGAGAACAGCCAGTCAAAGTATTCATTGTTCAATCATAAACTGATAAGGACACGTTTATATGTCGTGATATATAGAAAATTCCCCAAACTCCAAAGCATGTCTTCCATGCTTATATGCAATTTATAGTAGAATAGATCTGTTCGTCAAGGCGCCTAAGCCATGCTCATCAAGGTGGGAGACACAGGCCGGCTGTTGTTACGGACAAAAGCAATATGCGATCTGTGCGCGACATACTCGCTATCGGCGTAGCCAAGCAGCTCGCCAATCTCGACACTCTGGTGTCCCATGATGCGGGAAATCTCCGACGACGCGTAGTTGACCAGAGCGCGACCGATCTCTTCCGGAACACCATCCCACATCTTGCCATCAGGGCCAGGCGTCTTTCGACGGTTCACTGCAACGATGCGAACAGGCTCGTGCGAGGCAAAGTTGCCCTCGACGTCGACGACACCGACGGGCAGGAGACCGGCCTTGCCGAGCAGCGCCTTGTGGGCACCAGCGTCAATGTAGACGGTGCCGTGGGGGCTTGGTGTGTGAAGCAGCCAGAAGTGGCGATCACGGATAGGATCGCTGGAGGGCAGGAAGCGGGTGTGGAGAGGGGGGCCGTTGAAACCGACACCTGAGGGAGCCATGAGGTTGAGGGAGGCGGTGCGAGAGAGAGTATTTCCATTCTCTGGGTCGTCTATCACCGAGGACCTAGGAGAACTGTAGAGGTAGTTGACAATGCCAAGAATATTGCCAGGGTTCGACGACCGGGTGATGATGGTCGTCACGCCAGCTGAGGTACCCAGCTTTGCAGCAATAATCTTGGTCATCATGCCACCGGTGCCGAGAGATGAACCAGCGCTCGAGACTGTGATGACTAGTTAGCATGGCTTGCACTCTTCATGGCGCTACTTGCCCGAGCAGCACAGTAGAAAACTTACCATCTGCCTCAAGGGCGCCGATATCATCAACAACCTCGATGGCCCGGGCATCGGGGTTAGTGCGAGGGTTCTTGTCATAGAGACAGTCGACATCGGTCATGAGGAAGAGCAGGTCGGCGTGAATCATGGCCGCGGTAATGGCGGACAAAGTATCATTGTCACCGAATTTGATTTCAGATACAGCGAGGGTGTCGTTCTCGTTGACAATGGGGATGACGCCAATGTCAAGCAACTCATTGAATGTATTTTGGGCGTTGAGGTAACGGGTACGCTGCAAGACAGATCGATGCCGATTAGCGCGGATCTAAAGTGACGATGGAGGGGTGCAGGCGATCGGGCCATGGTGGGTGGGTGTGCTTACGTCGGCAATGTCATTCCTGGTAAGAAGGATCTGAGCAACAGGCTGGTCCAAGTGGCTAAACAGGCTATCCCAGAGGGAAATGAGACGGCACTGTCCAATAGCGGCCAAGGCCTGTCAAGGAGAAGAGAAGACAAGTTAGTTTTCATTGGCAGCGAGTTACTTCTCTGCTGGAAAGATCGTACCTGAAGTTGGGCCAGATGCTTGGGACGGCGATCAACGTCCATGCGTCTCAGGCCAACGCCAATGGCGCCAGAAGAGACAATGACGACTCGATGGCCCTCCTTGCGCAGCTTGACGGCGGTATCGACAATCAAGGTTAGGATAGGCAAGAGAGGCTCATGAGTCTTTTCATCGACAATGGAGCTGGTGCCTGTGATTGGTCTGTGAGCAGGGAAGTCGACGACGATAGGCAGAGAGATAGGAGAATCCAAGATAAGGAAGCCCATGCATACCTAGTTTGATAACGACAGTGAGAGGCTGAGCCCTGCGGATGCAAGAAGCTTTGGCAGTCATGATGATTAGCCGGTTGTTTTATATCAAATGATGATGAAGCGTGTTATTTGAAAAGAATTGAGGACCAAAAAACAAAAATGGCCATTACACTCGTAGAAGACGATTTTCAACAGGACAGATTTTAAATGACTCTTTCTCCGGGACAACAGCCTGCACGAGAGCCCGGCGGCCCCCTTTGTATTTAAAGGGACAGGCTGCGGACCGGGCGAAGCCATGCAAAACTCTGCCAACAACAAGAGAGAGGGAGAACCTGAGGAAAGGTACATGAGTACATACCTTGATCCGTTGTAACTGGCTGCATTGTCACAAGCCCGTTGGCAGATCGATGACACAATCCCTGCGCTGCTACGTACGAGGCTATTATGTCGTTGGAAGAGAACGGGGCGGCTCTGCCACAAGGTCGCAGCGTTTCGAGTAGCGTTGCGGCGATGCAAGCCAGTCAGACAAGGGCCGGCCGGGAGGTACGTCTGCCCAGACCCCAAGTCGGGTTCCACCGGAAGGGGCTCCGTCAATCAGGGCGCGCCTTGGGATGGACGGGCTCAAAGGCTGTGTGATTTTTGGTGGGATTAACGTTTTGGTTGTCCAAAGTAGGAGGGGTGCAACGCCGTGGAATGCACGCGTGCGTTGCGATCCATGCACTCGAAAGCAATTTGTGAGGATGAAGCGTGCAGCTAGCGAGGCTTTGGGTGGGCAGAAAGAGGGCGGTGAGGGGGGGCTTTTTTCTTTGTACGGCTTTTGTGTGGTGGAAGACGAGGGATAAAGTGGTACGGTGCGAGTGGGGGGAGGGGCAGAAGGGCCTCATGTCAGCAAACCAAGCGGTACGTACCTCGTGTTGTTGTGGCGAGCATTCGGGGTCTTTTTTTCTGCGACGATGAAATGTTTAACAGCTCATGAGCCAATGAAAGCCGGTGATGTTGTTGAATACATTAACTATCTCCATAGTTCACACCCAAGACAAAGTACCATGTACTTTGCATACTTTGCACATTGATGCCCCCATGTGCCTAAAGTAGTGGCTTCGGATGCCCCAAAAGGGATCAATAAAGAGCCGCACTTCAGCCAGCAGGATCCGCCTCACCGCCCTGTACGTCCACCTGTAGGCTGTAGCGACGCATGCCCAGCCGCCTGTCGCGTACTAAAACCGCCCTAATCCTGCAGCTGGCATGCACCTGCGCCGCCTACATCAAAATGTTAATAGCTGCTTGCAGCAGTTCCAACGGAAACAGCAGCGTGGAGGCTGCGCATGTGGCAGAATTTTTCTAGTCTGAAATAATAAATGAATCAAAGCACATTAGAAAAAAGGTACATGTTGATCTTGTACTTTTTGTACTTTACCACCCAAACCCGCATATTCCCCAGAATCGACGAGTTACGGTTGCCGCCTTGGCTGCAGTGACGTGCAATTGCATGGATTAAAATTTTCATTTTTGTTTGTTTCATTGCTTTAGTGTTTTGATTTTTATTTTAAATTTTAAATTTTTTTCCACTAGTTCCTGCGCCTGGGACAGCAGGTCGCAATCCCCGCTAAATATACGACCAAATCGATTTGGGAGAAGAAAACAACATACTTTCTCGACAAATGCCTCCCAGCCAAGATGCCAGCGGGATAGGGGCAGCAGGCGCCGCCGCTGCCGCTCCTCCAGCCAGCCCACCGCCCACGATGCCCAAGGGGGTCGTCAACGATCCCGCCCGCACAGGCTTCGACCCCCAGATGAAATGGTGGGCAAACTACTTCCGCATCCTGTCCGGGCAGATGACGGACGAGGGCAAGTTCCACTACCGTGAGTGGCGCTACAAGGTCCACGAGGAGCGCGACTGCAAGCGCTGCGAGGACTATCGCAGCTGGCTCTTTGCCTACTCGCCCGTCGTCCGCTTCCTGCAGGGCAAAATCACCGACCTCAACGGCCGCCTCGACGCCTCCAACGTTGTCTGCCGTCGCTGCCCCGGCTTCCTCGACGAAGAGGGCAACGAGCGTCGCCAGTCGGGCGGCTTCAGCCCCGACCACGGGATTCTCGTCTGCGCAAACGAGATTCGAGACCGCAAGCACCTCGAGGACACCCTCGCTCACGAAATGGTCCACGTCTGGGATCACCTGCGCTACAAGGTTGACTGGATGGGTGACAAGGACCTCAAACACGCTGCCTGTACCGAGGTAAGAACCAAGATGAAAAAAGACATGAGATGCTCATCTCACTCACAAGCCTCACTTTCATTCTCACCAAGCCCTTCCTTTGCCAACATGCACGCCCACTACTGAGCCTTGTTTCCCTGCCCCCATCGCACCATACCTGCACATCATTACCTCTTCCAATCTTGCATATTCCCGCACACACATACTCTTCCCCAAGGCGCCCCCCCCCCCTCCTCCATGCATCCAGTTCACGTTACCACACTCTCCCCAGACCTCCAAGCTAACCACTATTGTCCCCCCTTTTCGAATAGATTCGTGCATCAATGCTCAGCGGTGAGTGTCGCTGGACTCGCGAAGCTCTCACTCGAGGCAATTGGTCTTTGACCCAGCAATTCCAAGCCTGCGTCCGCAGGCGTGCCATCAAGTCCGTCATGGGCCGTCCCCGGTGCAAAGACGACGTCCACGCCGCGCAAGTCGTCAACCAGGTCTGGGACTCGTGCTACTCCGATACCAGACCATTTGACGAAGTATACCGATAAGTTGTGGGGAGCTATACCATGCAACAACAACAACGCCACAGCCATTCCTACTCCGCACGCCTGAATCTCCTTCATGTCTCCCCTCACCGGAGTCTGTTGATGCAAGTTTGTGTTTAGCTTACTTGTACATTGTACCATTATATTACATGTCGGTTCGAGGCTTAGCTGACTGGTCTACAGCAGGCTTGCATATTCCGTCTGGATCTGACCGTTGGCCCGACTCAGCCAGCCAGCTTGGTAGCCTTATTATTTACCTCTTGTACATTAAACGCTCAATACGACGTTGACGATACCCCTTCTGCTCGCACCATTCATAATCACACCGGCCACGTATCAGGAATTATGTTCTCTCTAGATTCAATTAATTCCTTTTAATAAAATGGCAATTGTCCCATATGCAAGGCCGTGTTGTATGTAGCATGCAGTATAATTCAATATAACCAAAAGCATTCGAAAGCGCGACTGTGCAAAGACCCGAATGACTCCCTTCACATGCTGCCTAAATGGCCACCCCAGTATTTCCCAATACCGTGGACCTATTAAAAACTCCAAGAGGGATGCTTGTTTGACCCTAACCCCCTTTCAAAGATTGTCTGGACCAGTATAGACAAAAAGCCGCATCACGCTACTGCTTGGTGGCCTCACAAGTGTAGGCTCCCACGCAACTCCGTCACGAGTTTCAGCGCCTCTCAGCTTACTTATACGACTTTTCTCTTTTCGCAAACCGCTCGCCTTTGACGCAGTGTTTTACTATCCAAGGGTGCAGCGGAATCTGGTCGAGCGGAATACGCTTCTCTGGGTCTAGAACGAGGAGCTGCAGAAAATCGGCATTAGTTTCTGGGCTGTAAAGACTGGAGATTTTATGGTCTGGTTGTGCTGCGCCCAGGTAGATCTGCGCCCTGCGCGTCGCAGCAGCATCGGTACTTTTAAAGTTGAAGGGCGATGGCAAAAAGAGGAGACGAAACAATGGGCCAAAGCCAACGAGAAAGCAAAGTGACGTGTCAAAGTAGAAAAGAGAAGACAACATAGCACATACCTTTTTGATCAAGTCTGCAGCCTCTGGGCTCACAAACGACGGCACCGACATGTCTGCCCTGGCAATCCTCCTTTGTGTCATGACTTGTGTATCTTCAAATGGCGCCTCGCCAACGAGAAACTCGTATGTCAATACGCCAAGACTCCAGAGATCAACCTTTTCATTATAAAAGTTGTCCGACCCGCCGGGGCGCAGCATCTCAGGCGGCAGGTAGTCAAGGGTGCCGCACATGGTCTTGCGGCGATTGTTGGGCGCATGCACGCTCCAGCCGAAATCCGAAATCTTGAGCTCGCCGTGGATGCCCACGAGGATGTTCTCGGGCTTGATATCCCTGTGGATGACGTGCTTGCGATGCAGGTAGCGCAGCGCCGAGGTCATCTGCGCAATGTACTGTGCCGCCTTCCACTCGGCGAAGCGGTTCTCCTTGCGCAGGTGCTTGTACAGCTCGCCCTTGCCGGCAAACTCGAGGATCAGGAACACACGCTTGCTGTCGTGGAAGTGGCCGTACATTTGCAGCACGTTGGGGTGTCGCAGGTTGCTCTGAATTTCAATCTCGCGACGCACCTGCCGCTCTACTCCGCCATTGCGCAGCTCGTTCTTGTGCAGCACCTTGAGGGCGCAGATGAAGCCGCTGGTCCGCTCGCGGCCCAGGTACACGCGCCCAAACTTGCCCTTACCCAGCGGTCTGCCAATCTCAAACATGCCGAGGTGGAACTGTTTCGGCTGCATGGGCTGGTGGGCGATGAGCATCGCGGCCGCCTTGTCTTCGGCTGTGCCCGCCGCTGACTCTTCCGAGCTGCGAACGGATGACGACGACGGAAGCGCCTTTCGGGTCGGAGCGGCAGGTGATTGAGGACTGGCATGTTGCTGCTGCTGATGCACGAGCTTGCGGTTGACGGCCTGTGATGGTAGAGTCACAGATGCAGAGACGGGATTGCTGGCCGCGTGCGATTGCAAGGCGACCTTGAAGAGGTTTGTCCGACTATTTCCGTGCGGCACCTGTGTTGTAGTCGGCGTAACCTATATGCGCAGCACCTTGTGCGTTAGCATTCCGGCACATGTGAATTGTAGACGTCACTCGGTTGTAAATGGAGAGTATAACAGAGAGGGACAGAGTTCTCATTCAATAGAGGCCCTTGGTCTCTCCTTTCCCGTGCCCCTGACTTCTCCAACCAGCATTCTCGGCGTACCTTTGTCTTGGAGTATCCGGATTCATTCTCTTCCATCACTGACATGCGCTCAAAGCGAGCCTCCAAAGTGCGGGTCGCTGCCATCTTGTTCTTAGATATGTTGCGTCTCGCCGAGATGAAGATGGAAGAGTAGAATCGAGCAGGTCAAGTAGGACGCTAGGTACGGGCGAAAGAGATGGAGAAAATGACCGTCGCGGGTCTTTCTTCTTGATCGCTTGTAATGTAAAGGAAGATACTGTCGACTTAAAAGCAAGATTGGCCGTTTTCTGGAGGGATGCGCTTGTGTGGTGGAGGATCGAGTTGCGGAGTCCGGGTCGAATCATACATTGGTTGCGATGCCGTTGGCGCAGCAACCGCACTCCATCCCAGTCGTACCCAAAGCCCAGGCAAATGCTGTTACATTCTATCACGACAACAGATTTGTGAAGCAAGAAAAAGCCTTGTTAGGTATTTTCTTCAGCTATCAAAACGAACTATACGATAACTACCAAAAAATGATCATCTTCCGTGTTGGACGAGAGCGATCATATCATACTGAGTGGAAGCGGTGCAACATTTAACAAAATAACAAAGAAAAACCACAAACCAAAAGACGAACCAAACTTTGAAGTTATCCCACCCAAATACAAACCCGACTTCCATAATCATCTTGTCCAGTCGTTTTCGTGACAAGTGACAGACGGCAACAAATTCACAGACAAATTCGGATGTTGAATCCCAAAACAATAACCCAATTCCACTCGAACACGACTTTAGCTTGATAGCCCGTCCACAACTGTCGAGCGTCTTCTTTCCGCGATGCTCTTCATTTTTGTTTCTGGGCCCGAGGCTTCACTTACTTTCCCTTGAGAGTGCCTCATGCGTTGTAACATAGGCTACCTCCACCCGTTTGCCCCCAACAATCTCTGTTCGGGACTTCCACCAGCTCGCATCGAGAGGTTTTTCGAAGGCACGCGCTGCAGCTCGCAGCACATTCAAGTCCGCACACAAAGAGCTCAGAATCTCTTGGAAGCGCATGCCGCTCAAGGCGTACAGCTTCTTGCAGCCTGGTTTGAAGACGCATCCAGCGGCGCAGGCGTCCAAGACCCTGTCCATTGCGGTGGCCGCGCGCTGACAGGCAGTTCTCATCAGAAAGTAGTGGTCGCCGGCGACCCGGTGGCGCATTCCCGCGTATGCATTTAGATACTCAGTCTCGCGCTCCCAGCCGTGGAGTTGAAGAAACTCGAGCGCCTCCCGTTTCATACCGTACACGAAAAGGAGCTCGGATTCTTTGATCCAACCGTCGTAGAATAGATTGAGATCATATTGCACGTCCCCCCACATTGGGAGCTCGCCATATGTCATATGCAACCAGACTGCTTGGAGATCAAGTTGCTTGTTACCGTGCTCTATCACCTTTGGCTGGTTCCAAAATCGGGCCTGCGATTCAGCCGCCTCGGGTACGTCGGGTATCAGCGAAGCTGCGGGCTGTAGCTGGCCGGGCACCAGGCTTCTGCGACAGTTCTGCTCATAAGCTGAGAACGAACGGATCCAGTGAATGCGCAGAGCTTTGTAAGCCGTCCTAAGCCGAACTTCAAAGGGCAGCTCATGCCATCGACCCAAGCCAAAGACAGATCCAATCAATCCCGGTAGGCCATTGACTCTCAGAGCATCCATTGTCTTTAGAGCCGAGTCGTGGTAGCACATTTTGATTCGTTCTCGACGCAAGACCCAATCAAGCTGTCGGTCTTTATAGCAGCTTCCATTGATGTTCGCAGGACAGAAAGCAAAGGATAGTTGAAACGATGGCAGCGCAGGGTTGAGACCGTTTAGATCAACTTCCGACATATCTTGCCAATACACCCGGTAACATCGCTCGCAAATTACCAAAAAATGTTTTGGCTCCATGATGAACTTCTTTTTCTTGTCATCATAGGCTCTGATCCAGTCCTGACAATCTGTGTAAACAAGGGTTAGACTGTTCGGGTCTCGGGGCCAGCGCAAATAGTCGTGAATGATATTCGCGGCATAATCATCATCATATGGACTGTTAACCCAAGTCTTCCATACTTCCTCAACAGTCTTTTGAAGAGCGATTTGACCTGTTGAGTGAGATGTGAACGATTTTATGCTGGGGGTGTATTGCACTGAACTCTGGCTCTGGCTAGCCCCTGAGTTCTGGTTTTCAGGACTGTCGGCCATGCTTTGTATACTGTAAGTTGTTCTAGGCAAATGTAAGACTGACATCCGTACGGTGAGATGTGTGGCGAGTGGATGCTTAGTACTTACCTTCTTCTTGTTGACGTGATTCAAGACTTGAGGAGTAGAGACTATTGCAATTACAAATGATTGGAGCAGTGTGAGCAACTTGGCAAGACTTCAAAGGGTTTTAATAGTCAAGGGATACTGCAATGCGCTCGCATACAAGAGAATAAACTCGGTTGGCTTGCGGGGGGCGTTTCTCCCAACCTTCATGTGGCTTGAAAAGACATGGTAGGGGTGACGCAGTTTTGAGCGAGTATGCTATCAGAATAGTTGTCAAACGCTATCATTCCTAGGATAATACTTTTGTGGCTTGCGGACAGCAGGCTTCTTTTCTCATTGGGAAGCTGCTTGTTTGAGAAAGCTTCTACTCGTTTGACCTATCATACATTATATGCAGAGATCGTGTGGGCCTTGCAAAACTTCTAGAAAGTATATCCTAGCCTAAATGAATGGAAAGATGGCAAGGGCTCCCATCTCAAAAAAAAAACTAAGATATATATACTCTGGTGGCTTGCGAGCAGGCGTGTCGCTGGGCCTTGTGGAACTGGTTGCTGCCATCGCTTACCTATAGACCCGGAATCGGCAAGCCCTGGACGTGATCTTTCTGAGCGAGCCAAACTAGCAATTTATTCGAATTTCTTCAAGATTGACTGCAAAATTGTCTTCAACTATATCTGTCGGCCGGGTTGACCGTCTTTGATGTTGAAAGTGGAGAGTCTGTTGGCCGCCGGTGGAGCGAAGCCGCCAACAAGCTTCAGAGTTTCTGCCCCTCCAGCCACGACAGCAGCCTCATGCGCTTCATTCACCATTCATAGGTAGGGTTATGCCTCCGCCTTGAGCGCCTCATATACACCATATTCAAACTACTTTACCAAGAACGATAGAACCCGATCCTTTCCCTTGCGCCTCGATCGACCGATTCCTGCGCGGGAAAAAAAAAACTCGAGCGCCACTCGCCGAAACCCCCCTCCCCCCCCTCCTCACCATGAATCACATCACCTCGACAAACGAGCCCTTTCTAAGCTCGGAGTCGCTGTCGGCCGCGACAACGACGCATGTACAGAAAAACTTTTGCATAGCCACGCGCAAGCTGCCCATTTCCAAAGCCGGCGCTATTGACGCCATGACGGAACGCATCGGAATCCCGATGCCCGAGATGATTTTCGGCGATAACCTCGTGAGCGTGACGCACGCGCCGTCCGGCTGGGCTATCCGCTTCGCGACGCCAGACGCGCTCGATGCCGTGGACAAGACGGACAAGCATATGCTCAAGGTGGCGTACGCGCGCGACTGGGAGAGCACCCGCGAAGGCACCACGCAAAAGATTAAAGAAGTCGTCAAGCCGTACGACTGGAGCTACTCAACGACGTATGCGGGGACGGAAATCGCGACAGAGGGGGCGCGGCTCACGGAAAGCAGCGATGCGATTCCTATCGAGCTGCTGAAGCGCCGTGACCCCATCTTGTTCTTCGACGAGGTCGTGCTGTACGAGAGCGAGCTGGACGATAATGGCATCTCCGTCTACAGCGCCAAGCTGAGGGTGCATGAGCACCGCATGTTGCTTCTGTGCCGTCTATTTATGCGCCTGGACAACGTAATTGTGCGCATTCGCGACACCCGCATTTACGTCGATTTTACTACCGAGCAAGTTATTCGTGAATATACCGCCAAAGAAGCCAGCTTTGACGAGGTCAAGAACGTAAGGACATGCTAGAATGAGGTATATTCGCGTCATTGAATGGTTTGATACTAACTGGAGCAGGCGCTTTACCGTTCTGGTCGTTTACCCGACGATATTACCGTTGGTCTACGGGACCCCAACATTCTCGATCCGTTTTTAAAGACTGTCGAGCATAGGAATGAGTCTGTATCACTTCAGATGTGCTAAGACCAGGGAGGGTCTATCTGTATGCCTTCCTAAATGATCTAATGACTATTTAGATATCAGCACAGCTGTTTTGCCAGGATCTGTACTGCACACATTGGCGTTTGGCGCAATTTGATACATGAATACGCACTGTCTGACTAAGGTTTGAACACCACCTACGAGGTACTTGTACTGTGATGGATGAATTCTGGTTCATGTTTATTGATCGACATGTTCTACCCTACCCCTCATGGAAACATCATCTATGTACAGCCGTCGCAGGGTATCGGACAATGCATTCGCTAATGACAAAAAATTCAATATGCACATGAATCGAGACAGTACCACTACATCTCAAAGAAGCCACCCTCGTCGTCTTCCTTGTCAGTGGACGCCATCGTCTCCCGCATAATACGGCGACGCTCTCTGCGATTCAGTCCGCCCGTCTTAGTGCCACCCTGCTGCTCACCAGCCGACGCAGGGGCTGCCTTTCTGTCACCAGTAGGCTTGCTTGCATTCTTGGACTGGTTCTGCTTGGCAATGACGTTCGCCATTTTCTCCTTTCGAGGCGCCGGTCTGGTGTCGCGCGATCGGGGTAAGGGTGCGCTCGCCTCGTCATCGCCGACCGCTGATCGTCGCTCTCGAAGTTGCCTCAGCGCATCAGGGCCCTCCACCATGGTGCTTTCGACCACCTTCCACATGGGCGGACGCTCCGCGGCAAGAGCAGCCTTTGCGGCGGCAGTCTTCTTCTCCTCAGTCTCGTCTTCGTCGCCGTCCTTTTTGACCGTGCCGTACAGGCTAATGTACATTTCGGCGTGAGGATGGTGCATGGTGTATGCCTGATCGACTTCGGCAATGTGCAGGTCAGCCTGTAGTTTGCTGCGCTCTTGGTCGTCGGTCGTCGCTTCGAGTTGGCGCTTTAGCTGTTTGACCAAACGAGTGGCCTTTTTACGCTCTAGCAGGCGCTGTTAGTACAAAGACGAAAGAACCATTTTCTTCAACGCGACATACCAAAGAACCTAACCATGTGATATTTCGAAATCATGGCGCTTCTCCGCCGCTGAAAGGTCTTGTCGAGAATGGTGTTCTTGTGGGCTGCTAATTCGCGCTCCATATCATTGCGTAAATTGGCGGGTATATCTTCGTTACGGCTCATCATGCGCTGAATGCTTCTCGTCCTCTTCTTGGCCCATTCCGCTGATCCAAGCTTCGCCTTGTGTCTGCCCGCGGTGTACTTTTGGCGGCTGTTGCCGCCTTGGCTCCGATTCCGACGCTTCTCGTCCATGATGTGGGGAAAAGTCCTTCTGTAGGTCTTCGTTGAAGATTTTGTCCGATCCGTGGCGTCCTCAAAAAGATCGATGAGAATCTGAATTCGAAGTTCGCGTTACCATGTACCTGCAAAGAGGCCTGGAAATAGTGACTTTTTTGCATGTAAATATTCCTAGGGCGATAAGCTGATAAAGATTGAGATGGGGCCCATCACGTGGAGCGTCGAGCTTGGGCAGGCTGTGTGGGGGCGTTTGCCTGACATCTGTACGGGAGCTTGTGCATCATTACCCTGGTCGCATCTGAAATTGCACTTCACATTTGTGATCGGACAATGCAGCACGCGCCACGGTGGATCAATGGCACTGGATTCTGGCCAGTGACGTAGATATTATATGCTTGGTGATAGAGCTGACACTCGACAAAGTCTCCAACCTTACCCATATCCGATATCGAGCACCTTTTATCCAATGCAAACAGCATTGCCTGCGACTGCGCGGGCATAAATTGATTCGAAATGGACCGTCCAGAGCCAGGCCTCATCAAGTGGAGTGCCAATCCGCAGTTGGACAGCTTTGTCCAGGTCAACCTCCAACACCGACATGTCCAGATTTACGAGGCGAATGGCTTCGCCCGCAACGGCCGATTCGACTACGTGAGGCGCGTCCGGCATGACGACTTCCCCCCCTTGACTACCTATGACTGGTCGCCTTGCGACCCTGGACTAATTGCAATTGGTACCGGTGGCGGTGTGGTCAATCTCCTGCGAGTAGACGATGGCTCCAACGCCTTTGTGGAACTGGGCTCCAAGATGGCCAGAAATTGTCACGCCGTGGCGTTCAACACAACGGGCTTGTTAGCTGTAGGCCTGGATCGTGTGCGCATGGACCAGAGCTTACATGTCTGGGATATTTCGCGTCTGTCGTCAATAGAACCGCCCATGCGAGGTTTCCCTGCTGATGCGCTCGATTACGTTGACACCATTGCGCATCTTGAGCCCAGCGTTTCCGTCTCCAGCCTTAAGTTCTTCGAAGACAGCCCACACACACTTGTCGCCGGCATCAAGTCGCATGGTGTCCGGATACACGACTTGCGCGACCCAAATCCGGCCGTCACGTTCCACACGAGATGCAACAACAATATTGCCATTGACTATGCCGACCAAAACTACTTTGCCTCGTCAAGCTTAGATCATCCTGGCGTGATGATTTGGGATCGACGAGCAAGCAACCGCCCCCTGGCGTCGGCAGCGTACGTACAGACTGTGGAAGAAGAAGACATGCCATGGGGGGCTACTTTGCGACTTGACCAAGCAATTGAGACTGATCATGATCCATCAATTGTTGATGAGCGACATTCCATGATTCGATCACTCCGCTATTGTCGCAACCAGCGAGGTCTTCTAGCTATTCTCTCACGTACAGGCGAACTTCGCGTTCTAAATACGAAGAAGGACTCGCCATCCCCGAACATAACCACAGAGCAGGGACCAGAGCTGCTACACGTGGAAAAGTCACACGAGCTCGACCTATCATATCGATACAACTCGAGAAAGAATGATCGCATCGTGTCTTTTGACTGGGTCACACTAGGCTCGCCAGATTTGAATCCTAGACTACTTGTTTTGCGGACCAGCGGCAAATTTGATATTTTGGAAATGCCATCGGCGTCGACAGACCATGCGTACAAGTTGATTCCATGGAAGTCACCGCATCGTGGCCTAGAGTCAGGCCACAAGTACCAGGATATAATGCAATTCGACCCCAAACAAGGCATGGAAGTCCTTGCTGCTACACTTGTAGACCAGGCGCTGCATGATGTTCCCATCTTTGGCCCCGACAAAATTGCCGTCAAAGAGGGCATCAATGCAGCGCTCAAGAAGCAGGAGACAAGCTCTGCGGTGGTTGAGCGAGTACACGATATTGATATGCCTCTTCCAGTATCATTCTACACGTCCAAGACGATTGCCGGCAAGCTGCGTTGCGTGCGCAATTTTATCAAAGATCTGGAAGCCAAGAACCCCGCGACAGCAGGTCGATCACGCGTCCCAAATGAGCTGTCCTTAGCTACCAATAGCGTGGAATCATGCCGGGAGTTTCATGAGGCGCTTCTTGCTGCAACTGTCAAGACGAGTGGCCTGCCTACCGAGGCGCAGAGTGCAGTTGATCACGCTATGCTGTTTCGCGCCAAAGAAAAGTATCTTTTCGATCCTACGGTCAACAGGCAGATTGTGTCTGACGATCCTTGGAAGCGATATGTCTGGGATTGGATAGCTGGTAAGCGTTGTACTTGCTTGTCCAGACAAGATTCGCTAACAGCTGACAGATGCTGAATTGGCCGCCTACGACAGCAGTTTAGTGCTGTCCGGTACCGATATCAGCTATCTTGGAGTTCATGCCATATGGACGAATGACCTAGGTACGTCTCTCACAACCAATAACCACCAACACTCCAAACTTACATATCAGGACGCAACCCAACAACAAGAGTCAGCTCAGGCACGACGAACCTTCCTGACGCACTGCAATGGGAGCGCTTCATCGGCCCGTACTGCAAGAAGCGTCGCTTCCCGCGGTTCGACACTGTCTTCACCAAGCGGCCGCACACGCGGCAGCTGTGCCTCGAGATCTGCGGCTGGGGGGACCCTGAATCTAACGATCCCGCGGGTATTGACCGCGACCCGTCGCCAGACTACCCGACGGCAATACACACCATGACGGCTGCCCGGTCTCTGTTCCACGGGGACACGCGGCAAGCCGTCGACATTCTCAAACGGGCGAGCGCTGCGCACCCGGAGCTGCTGTTTGTGTCGCTGGCGCTGCAGCTCATCGACCGGGGCGCCGGCGCCGGCGGCAAGCACCTCGCCAAGGAGCATCTCGACTTTGACGACGCCGTCGCCTCCAAGACGGACCCGTACCTGCGCGCCATCTCGACCCTCATCGCCACCGGCGACTGGTCCCTCGTCGCCAACCAGCGCTCCCTGCCCCTGGCCGACCGCGCCTACGTCGCCGTCCGCAACTTCCACGACGACGAGCTTACCCGCTGGCTCGACGACCACGTAGCCCGCGCAATTGAAGAAGGCGACGTCGAGGGCATCGTCCTCACCGGCATCTCGGACCATCTCGTCGACATTTTTGCCACCTACGTCGAAAAGTTTCACGACTACCAGACGGCCATCCTCGTTCTCTCGCTCTGCTACCCCAAGTACATTGACGACTTTCGCTGCCGCGCCTGGCGCAACGCCTACCGCGCGCTGCTCCAGCGCCACCGCTTCTTCTTCCAGCGCACCAAGTTCGAGGTCGAGTCCACTAAACGCTCCAAGCGCGACGGCTCCAACCCGCTGCTCAAGCCGCCCTCGCGGCAGATTGCACTGCGCTGCATCTACTGCGACGCGGAAACGTCCCTCGCCGCCCAACAGCAGCAGCAGCACAATCACCATCATCGCGCCAACAGCGGAACGAGCACCGCACCGCCGCCCCCGCCCCCGCCGTCGTCGAGCATGGAGTCCCGCAACCCGCTCCTCGCGACGAGTATTAACGCGGGTGTCAGCTGCCCCAACTGCGGACGGCACCTACCGCGGTGCGTCGTCTGCCTCGAGGTCGTGGGCGTGCCGCGAGCCGACCGCCCCGAGGAACGCGACGAGACGCGCATGGCGGGGCGCTTCCCGACGTTTTGCATGCGCTGCGAGCACGTCCTGCACCTGGACCACGCGCGCATGTGGTTTTCTAGGCACGTCGAGTGTCCGGTGCCCGAGTGCCGTTGCAAGTGCAACTTTCGCGCAAATCCAGAGCTCAACTATCATTAACGTAGAGGGTGGGGGGCAGTCGGTGTGTGTCGGAAGGTATGCGGGAGATTTATGCATGATGGACATTGATGTATGTATATATATATATACCCCACACGATGTTGTTTGACATCTCCTAAAGTATTGCGATAGCGACTGATCTATGCCGCTATCATTACGCAACGCCAGTGTCATCACATGTGTCTAAATAGAGAGTACAGAGGGGAGAGGGAATGAATGATATGCAGCCGGGGTCTGGCAGAATCCCCAACGCAGGCCGCTCAGTTACATTTTCAAAAATCAAGACAATCAACTAAAACATTGGTACCTTTGTCCTCAGCGCTGGGAATCAGGTCTTTTCGAAACGTCATGAATGGAAAAAGAAATGAATTCAACTGATGGCTAATGTGGTATAATGATGTATGTAGATGGAGGGTATCGTGTAGCAGGTTAATGGTCATTATGCATCTTTGAAGTTTCCTTTGCTCGCCCTAGTTAGAAAAAATTACTGTATGCAAATCTGCTTTTAATTCTTCAGCGAGGCGCCCTTGCACCAGGGATGCTCCAGTACCTGCGCAATGTCGGCGCGTTGGGGCAGGTCGCGGTTGAGCATGCAACGGATGAGGTCAATGCTCTCGGCGCTCATGGTAAAAGGCACGCGCAAGTCGTGGTCCATAATCTCGTCGATGCTGTAAAAGGGATTCTCCTTGTAAATAATGGTGTACAAGAGAATGCCCAGCGCCCACACGTCTTGCGGTTTGCCGCCATAGGGCTTTCCAGCCAAGACTTCGGGGGCAGCATAATCTAACATGTGTTAGCAAATGAGCAAAGGCCAAGGTAGGAAAGAGCCTCAACCTACCGATGGTGCCAACAAAAACATCAAACGGTCCGCTCTTGATGTAGGCAGCACTGCCAAAATCGATGAGTTTGATGTTGCCCTCGCCGTCGAGGATAATATTCTCATCCTTGATGTCGCGGTGCACAACCAGGGCTTTGGTATGCAAAAAGTGAATGGCTTGCGCTACCTGCGAAAAGATGCTGCGGCACTCAGCTTCCTCCATGTTGGAGCGCAGTTCGATATAGTCAAACAGATCCATGCCTGGCAGCCCGTGGGGCACCATGGCAATGTAGTAATTGATGTCGTCTTCGAAGAAACCCTCCATTTCGACGATGTTGGGGTGTCGAAACTCGGGTTTGCGAAGATAGTCCAAGACGTGAATTTCTAGCGGTACAGTGCCGAGTTTTCGGTCGCGCGTCCAGGTATCAACCAGGATACGTCGCTTTGTGACGTACTTTAGTACCATCTTTTTGCCATTTCGCTTGTTCCTAGCAAGCTTCACTTGACCGTAGGCACCTTGACCCATTTCTTCCAGAATGGTGTAGTCGTCTATGGTCGCCTTGCGAGGCTCCTCCTCTGCAGCTGTCAAGACTGGTTTAGCGACGGCTGCCTTGGGCGATAATCTATTCTGGCCCGTGAGTCTTGCCGCGGCATTCAGCGCTGCATCCTTGATTTTCGACATGCTGGAGGGCGAAGCGGAAGGTACTTGCGGCTCGTCGGCCTCAGCTTCAGTGTCCGATAGAAGCATGGGTGTGTGAATTGGTGTTTGGCCGGGTGAGGGTTGATGCAGCGGCGTTGGCGGGCCGGAAGGTACACGCTTGGCTGGGTCCAGCACGTTGGCAACTGCGTGAATGTGTCTAGAATATGTGATCCAGAGAGCAAAGACCATTTCAGTCTGGAGTTGCGTTGGGGAAACGTCTGTGTGGTCGTCGTCGACGGCCTCTTCGTTAATCTCGTGCGAAACTTCAGTCTGTTTTTCACTCTCAACAATGCGCATTTGAACGTCAATGTTGAGGTCAGAGCCGTCGCGGTGCTTCGCAGCCAGTCCGTTGGGTTGCAAAAATGACGCGGCAGCGTTGGGCCTGTGTTCTTTGATTGCGGTAAAGGCAGCAGCCCTTCTGAAGCGATGCTCTGGAATGACCATACCGTCGAGAAGTTGCAAGCCGTCTTCCTCGGTGAGGGTTTTTATAATCTTATTAAACCCAGGAATCAAGGTATTGATGGATGTGCCTGCAGGTTTCTCAAAGCCAAAGAGTGCGCCACTAAAGGCTGAATTGGAGCTTCGAATGCTAAAGTTGGTAGGGTCAACGACGATGATGCCAGCCATGTGGGGGAACGTGGAAACTCTGAGCTCGAGTTTGCCTTGAGTTTGTTCGACAGTGCAGGGAATGTTGACTTTTCGATAGTTGGGACAGGTGAAGAAGCGTCGCTTCCGTGTTTGAGCAAAATCAATCTCACCCTGAGTTGGATCGAAACCTTGGCGGGGAATTCGTGGGATAAGGCCCGCAATATCAATACCCGGTTTGACAGATTTGAAGCCCCAAATAGTTTCGGTGGCGCCAGTCACGTCTTTGACGACGCCCTCTTCATCGAGTTCGATAGTGGCGACGTCCTCGTGTATCTCTTCAAGGACCCAAATCAAGCCGCTACGTTTTTCCTTAACCCATAGACTGGCAGAACCGGTGAGTCCATTACGCTTCTGGATGGGAACGACATCACCACAGAGCAAAACACCTCGGGAACCCGAGCTACGATGCGCATCGGTACCGCAGGGCTTTGGCGGCTCAATATCGCCACTATGAACAGTTTGAGCTCTCCGCGGAGGCTGAGGTGTTTGTGATCTCGAATTTGGCTTGCCCAATAGTTGGGCGGTGATTCCAGAGCGTCCACCAAGAAGTACAGTTGCGGCTGAGTTTGCAGGCGACAGGTCGGTGGTAGTTTCCGGCATCCCCTCGCTAACGTCCTTGTCTAGCAGCTTTCGTTCTAGCCAGGCTCGTCTCTCCTCTTGGACAACCTCCAAGATACCCATCTTGCGAACTTCGGCTCTGGTGACTCCAAATACTAGGCAAGCAAGATCGTTGGCGGCGAGGATGGTCCAAGGAGGTTTGGCTTCGGTGGTGAAGATGGCTTGGGCGGCGGGAACCCATCTGTTGGTGTGTCCATGCACGGCAGGGTTCATGGCACCCGGAAAATTTTGGGACGCAAAGTGTTGCTGAGTAGGGATAGGCGAAAGACTCGACTCTTGATGCAATGTCGAGCCAGCCATGAATGGCTGGGCCATGGTATCGATTAGCTTGTCCTTGAGAGCTACGGAAAGGGTATCCGTCATTGTGCGTTTGAGGCTCGTTGGCCGCGAAGTGGGCGGTGACGTGGTGCTTGTCGTCTTGCTCTCGTCTAAGGGTATTTTACTCGACTGTCGTCTATTGCTTTCGTCTGTAGGTATTTTGCTCGACTTTTGTATGTTGCTTTCGTCTGAACGTGTTTGACTCGACTTTTGTGAATCATGCTGATGTTCCTTATTGAATACTGGACGGAGGGACTTGGGCGATGTGGAAAGCTCCTCGGGCTCCTCGTGTATGATGGTAGGGTCTGCGCTGAGCATGTTGGGAGTAAATTGCTTCTCAAAGATGTTCTCTCCAGACATGTCCGGGGGCCCGGTAAGCGGGGGAATGGTGGAAGCAGCATCTGGGTTGGGCAGGTTGCTGGCGCCAATGATTTGAGCCTTGGCAAGCATTTCGAGCATATTTTGGGCCTCCAAGTCACCTGTGACTCTGGCCTGAGCGCTAGCCAAACCAACCTGGTTGGCGGTTAGAGGCATGCCCAAGCGGTCCTTTATAAATTCGAGTGAGCGTTTGAGGACATTTTGACGGTTGTGAAGAAAGTCTTCAGACTGGTGGGCAAAGGAGAAGGAATGCAGCGACTCGGTCGGGAAGCGGGAGAGGTCTTCGGAAAAGCTGGGAGAGGCCGGGGAGGCGGAGAAGGAGGAGAGCGGCGCGGGGGTAGCAAGGGTGGCGCTCATCGAGGTCGAGCGGGAGAGAGTTACGACTGACGGGCTACGAGAGGAAGCGTTGGAGTTTGGCATGGTTGGGTTGCGTGAGGGCGGATGCTGCCGTATGCGACGCAGACCGGATAATCCCAGGCCATGTTCATGGTCGGCAACGGGCGAGGGCCTGCACCAGTTTAGGAGAAATGTTAGCAGCGGCATGATGGTGAGCGGTGACACGACATGATGGCGTTTTCACACGGAGGATTGGAGGCGTGGGTCGGCGGTTGGCCGGTGCGGGTAGCCGGGCTGGGGGCTTTTAATCAAAAGCAAACAAGACGGAAAGCATGAGAAAGAAGGGCGAGAGAGAAGGTGGAGAAAAGAGTATAATCGGAGCAAAATGACTGACCTGGTCATCAAGTCATGGTCGGGGGCGGCAGATGACGAGCCCTCAAAGGACATGCGATAGCGGTTGCGATCGGGGTCAGCTGAGAGGGCGAGGTTGCTGGTGCTGCGGTTCTTGGGCAGGGAGAGGGGCGCGAGGAGCTTGTCACGACCTCTCTCGCCATCGTCGTTATTTGTGCTGTTGGCGCCTACAAGGGGAGAGTCAGCAATCATGATTGAGCCCTAGGCGGCAAGTGGCCAAGGTATGACGATGGCGGAGG